>JABWIB010001249.1:44622-71280 GCA_016617825.1 Platyplectrum ornatum
TGAGAGCTCAAATCTGATTGGTTGCCATGGGCAACTTCCCCAAATTCGAATTTCACTGCAATCTCCCTGCTTAGTAAATATACCCCTAAAGGGGCCGATTCAATTCATTCGGCACAACGTTTCCCCCCCTTACACAAACGGCGTGAGGCTGAAAACGTGCATCTTTTTACCTCACGGCCCATAGAGCCACATATAAAAAGACAGGGTTAAGTTGTACCGTTATAGCCAGCTTTTTCCTNTCTTAAGCCTGAATTGAATCGGTCCCTATATATCTATAATCTATATATAATAAGGTGTAAAGTGAGATCCAGCTCTCACTTTACACCTTATATATGCAAATGAGAACCAGTGATAAACGCACCCTAATGGGATATACTGTGATCACAAAAATGTAGTAAATAGCATATTCTCTTCATAATGGGCTACTTACAACATCTACATTCTTTCTATTAAAATAACAAGGTACATTATTTTTCATTATTTATTGAGTTAAATACCTTTTTTTTTTAATGAAATATAGGTATATTAATCACAAATGTTGGTTCTTTTATGGATTTATGGATCTTTTCAAAGCGTATTCAGTTATGTACCTGGTTTCCAATTGAAGACATATATATTAATCATCATGTCTGGCCATATGTATGTATGGTGCTAATTGGTGGCCTTAGGGAATACATTCACATTCGTTTGAGCCAACTACTTCCTGTGACTCATCCTTGGCTGCAGCAGATTCTTTGTACATTAGGACAGAGGTGACAAAGATCTCGACATCACATAATGTGGAAGTTTTTTTGTTCATGTTTTCATTGTCATGATAATTGTCAAAAGTGTGGAACAATAAAATGCTCATATGCACGTAACAACTGGTAACTATTGATGTTTATTGTTTACAACCTCTACAGGTGTTCCAGTACATACCCGGAATAAACTTTCTAAAATATTCTTTCCTTTCTCAAATCTAACTAGTAATGTAGTAGATTATTTCACTGTCTGCGATTCTCGAATTGCTACTATTATTACTACTAATAATACCAACAATAATGATAAATATTAAAAGTACATGTTTAGGTATATATTATGACATCATGTTAGTATACTATACATGGAAATATAGATTGCTTGTAACTGGTTTTATCGGTCCTAATGAATTGACATTCATTGTACAAACTACTGACCTGGACTTTACGTACTATTGACTTGAAATTTAACTCTCCTGCAATTAAAATGGTTCTGCCCACTCGTGAGTAAGTCAATAGTGCCTATAATCTGAATCTGGTGCATTGAATTTATCAGTTCAGCATTTAACCTATTGTATGTACAGAAAAAATGTCATCGTGCTTCTTTCATATATACAAATGGAACACAAATGCCTAGATTCTTATGATTAAGAACCAACATTATCTCCCAAAGATAAGATACATCCTTCAATGGATTATCTTATCTTAAACATAATTGCTTTTCTATTGTCACATCTGATATAAGACTGTAGGATCAGTGATAATCTGCTGCAAGACCAGAAAAACATTAAGTGTTTTTCCACAATTACCAGCAGCCTAAAGAAGCAATTGTAAATGTTATAGTGTTATTCTCAGAACTCAGCTGAAATGTCTTTACTTATGCTACAGCTGGGCTGAGCACCGGAGAGATATTGTTTTATTCCAAAAAATACAAATTAAAAAAATGTATATAGAACCGCCCCGTCTATTCAGCTGGACGGGCTCCTACAAGCATCCAGAACTTCCTCTCCAGCCGGAAAGGAAGCGCCAGGGGATCAGCGGGGTACCTTTCTGGTGCCCAGCCACGGCTGCATATAGGTGAGTATACGGTTTTAGATTTGATGC
Source organism: Platyplectrum ornatum (assembly GCA_016617825.1). NCBI lineage: Eukaryota > Metazoa > Chordata > Amphibia > Anura > Limnodynastidae > Platyplectrum > Platyplectrum ornatum. The sequence goes on from JABWIB010001249.1 coordinate 46,464, forward strand.
TTACCCCCATCTTAGACGTAACTATCAAACATAATAAATCACTTGTCTCACCAAAACTTATAATAAGAATCAAAATTAAAAAATAAAACCTACCGTTTTATTTTAATAACTACATGTAATGACATATATTGGTAGTGGTCTGTACTTTATTATAGCTGGTTAAGATTCTTGCACAAAGGATTTTCTATGTTCAGCATTTGTTACTGTAGAAGGGGCTAGGATTCCCCCCCCCCCCCCCCCCCCCCCCCATAGGCAGTATATCTTTCTCTATCTAAAAGCATACGTGAGGTCCAGTATTGGCGCGGGTATTAAATAGTTTTTTATTCCAATGTATACTAATTACCATGTGTACACTCCAGGCCACTCTGCCTCACACAGATAGGAGTTACGATAGAAGGAGATTTCTGCGCCATTCCCATGTTAATGGTGATTGTATGGAAATCTAGATAGCATTTAACAAATTAGATATATACACAAAAAACATACGCAAAAAACTTAAGCTGGCCATTTACTAGAAGATCATCGTTCTAGTGTAATTGGTGGCGATAAACCTCCCTGTTATCGCCACAATTCATTGGAACGATTATTGTTCTAGTAATAGTACCGGCCAGCTTTTTCTTTCTCTTCCCTCTGAGAAGCCTGTACCAGAGCCTGGTACATACTTAGTACATAACCAGTATATACCCAAGCTCAGCTAAATGGGTGGGGGTGCCTGCCAGTCATAATAGAAGCCCCCCGTCCCCCCACACTCTGGGTGGTATGTACATTTAATCTTTAATTTTATGTCTGATGAAAAGATAGCTGCTAGGGCACAATATCGATCGAGAATTAGGATTAGATTATTGTGACCTGGCATTTGATTGGTGTTTTATCGCAGTTTATTTGGCCACCCATTGGATTTTGAGTCCAATTCCATTACCAGTTGGCTAAAGATCGTCTCGTGTGNGGCCAGCTTAATGAATAAACAATTAAACCTACAGATAAAGTATAAATGAATTACATTTTCAATAAATATATAAAACAACTATTCCTTGTAATGCCAGTTATAATAGTTGTATAATTGCTGTTTGATTGAGATCTATACTCTTGGATGGCATATAGGGGCAGGGTGTGCTCTGTGGGAGAGGGATGTATATAAATAGTTAAGTAGGGGCGAGGTTCAGCCATTGTGTACTATGCAGAGCTATGCACTGCCCTTATTTGCGGATTCGTCTTGCTCCAATTCCTGTGCCAAACACAGAACATTGGGCGGCCTCGATCCTTTTCTTTATGTCATTAAACATGTGTTTAAATATTTGTGCTTCATTTCATTTCATGAAGCTGCGGTCCTAGTTACAAATTAAAGTAGCCAATAGATATATGTTAGTGGTATATGAAAGAATATAAACCAATATACCAGGATTCAGTCTCAAATAAAATGCCTATTAGACACAAGGGTCTGGCAGTGTAAGTCATTCTGCTGACTGCACGATTAGAGCAAACCTTGCCCCATTCCATTAATTAAAATGTCTCTGTATTGTAGGTGGGTGGGTGAGATAGGTCAAGCACAGGGGAGCGAATCCCTTGGTGTACAGACTGATGTTCCATACACCAGGGGATCTGCAAGTGAACATCTGGTGAGCAGAGGGGGGGGGGGGGCGATGTACACTAGAATGATATTGTTCTAGTGGATGCATAGGTAGGGTCAATGGCTTTGCTACTACACCAGTCCATGCTCTGAGCAAAGCAAATGCAGAGGCCTGAATTACCCCATGTGTGAGGAATGGTCAGAAATCAGCTGTCTGCTTTTGTCAAGATTGTTTATTTATACGGTATAATTTAACCTGTTGGCTCTGGTGTTGTCTGAGTTTAAGGCAGGAGAGAATCACAACTTTAAAGTGGCAAAAGTAGTTGTTGTTAAATAACATTGTACATAAAAGAGGCCAGTCTGGTATTTTCCAGTATGTGATTTTTACACTTATGTTATTCAGACATAAACACAGCTGAAATGAAACAGCTTTTTGTTTTGTTGATGGTAAATAATGTAAAATGTAATAGGTGTCAATACATAACAGACTTACACAAAATGAGGGACACCCCCTGTATGGATCTGATTCCAGAATGTTTATCTGCATCACTTCCGACAGTGGGTTGGGGTGATGTTCCTGTGAATGGGAGCGGGGTTATATTTACATTTTATAGTGACGGCATGCTAAAAACCCTTATCCAGACTGCTAGTCTTCTCTGTGGCGAGTGGTCTCTTCACACAGGAGCTGGGATACAGTGGTCATCTAGATTCAGATATCTGCGGAAGTGTAGGCTCAAAGCTTTACTGAATATTTAGCAAATATTATATTGTCAAAATTAATATAACAAACATCTGCTTATTTTGCGCTTTTTCACACTCCCACCACTACAGTCTCTCCCAATTCTTTAGTTTTCATCTATTCAGTTCAGTTACCTTACATTCAGTTAAAATAGTATGACCTCTTAAATGTAGTAACTTGCAAGATCCCAGGCAGCATTTTTTGACTAGCTTAACATAGCTTCAAGCTTATCTAGATTTCACTAAGGATTTCCACACTTTGGACCGGATTCATGTTCCCGCATGCCTTTCCACATGTTCCCCTCCCCATTCTTCATTTAAATGTTCCCCCACCTAGCCTAATGTAGGTGGTCGGGGGAGGCAGGTCCAGTAGGCTGAATTGTAAGTGCACAGAAATACCTCCCCCACACATATGAAGCATGCATGTGCGCATCCAGGAAAATTTCTTCTTCTTTCTTAGTCGATTCTAATACCCAGGGTTTTAATAATACCCCATTCAGATTACTAGCAAAAACCCTTTTAGGAATCCAGCTATTTCATAAAAACCCCGACTTTTTGCTGGTAATCTGAACAGGGTATTAGTCTGAGAGTCAGTACCTGTGTGTGTGTTCCAGAGTTTGGGAGTAAGGGCAAAACAAGTGCAAGTGTAGACCTGGGCAAAACCAATCACTGAACTGCAGGGGGAGGCAAGTATAAATAGAATTACACCTAGTTAAATCATTGTTTTTACAATCACTTCACTTGAAACATAGCTTTCAATAGCTTCACTCCTTTCTTTCTTAATCTTTATTTCAGTAATTAAACCCCACCCAATACCATTAGTCCTAAATGCACAGGTTCACATGCTGCTACATGGGAAACAGAACCAGACAAGTAATTGTAGAAGTAGCATGGTGAGAAAGTTTTAAATACAACAGTGAGATAAGAGGAAATAGCTGTAAGGATGTAGAATAATATAGGAAAGGTGTATAGCTATGGGAAATACATTGTCAGAGGGATTACAGATTAGGAAAAGGATTTTTTATAATCTAGTAATAAAATGATATAATGGTAGAATTAAACAGAATAACCATAAACAAATAATTGTCTCTGCTACTAGAAAATTTGTTCAGTAAAGTAAAACCAGAAGAAGAANAATAATCTGTACACATCATTATAGCGGCTTTTACTTATTTTTTAACTCAATACATTCATACTATGATTTAATATGTGAAGATATTAGGCCATGAGTGGCAGGAGCCTCAAGGCACGGGCAACTTTGGTCACCTATGAATCTGGCTTCAAGAAAGCAGGAGTCTGGGGACATTTACATATACAAAAAAGTTCTAGGTACAAAGGGAGATCATCTTCACCAATGAGACAATGTGATATGGAAAGGTCCTGACCTATAGGAAACAGAACAGTGTTTGTGTAACCTGGTAATTGTAATGATGTCAAGTACAGCCATGTTGTCTGTCAGAGTTTCTCTTGTAAAGTTCTATAGCTGGTACTCGCTGCTGGTGCACAGTACTCAAGTCTTGGTGATATTATGTAGATTACATATCTCTTCACAGTGGACCAGATTCAGGCACTATTATAAGTATATAAGTCACTAGTGCCTAAAGGGTGAATCTGGTCCATTGTCTTTCCTGGAAGCTTTGGAGTATAGAAGTTACTATATTAGTGATACTTTCTTAATAACAATTTTTGAGTGTTTTACGTTTCATTCTTTCAAGATGGTTTTTATTCTGTTCTTTGGCTTTTGTGCTTTGGAACTACAGCAATTTAAAAAGAACTTGCTATGCATTACAGGCAAGCTCCACACTCCACCATCCAGCAAGCCAACACCAATGACATCCAACCTATATCATTCACTTGAGGGTTTCCCACAGAAACCCCAGATCTGAGGAAAGCTTATTAATGAACTTATACGTTGCAAACAGAGGCAGGTTTGATAATTGACTGTGAAGTCTTTGGGTGGGAGTGTATATGATGTATGTACATAAATATATACAAGATGGAGCTGCACTCCTATAACTTTCCAGGGTGGATTGTATTACTATATGCAGTCTGCGTTATTGCTACTGAATAGGGTTTTTAAATATAGTCTTCAAAAATAAATAATGTAGTATAGGTTACATAAACTAAAACAAAATAAAAACATCCAATAAAGAATTTACGAAGACAATTTACTGATATCAAAATACACACATACAACTAGAAAACATATTCAATACTACAGTAGATGTATGAAGAACCTATACGTAATAATACTTTAATCCATATATACATATATGTAGTGCTGTAAGGCTGAATTGCTGCAATTTTAATATAACAATGTAAGTAACATTGGAAACATGTGGTTTTGGAGGCCACTTAAGCAGATAGATATCTGTGTGATGGCAGAATATGAATGATGGTCTAGTTGTATAAACATTCATGGCCTCTGGTGGCCCGTAATGTGAGCAAAGTAAGTGTAAAGGAAACATTACACAGACAGGTGGTGTGCCTCAGGCATTGTGTTATGTCTCTTGAATTGCCTTTTCAGTCCCTGTGATAAATGTTTCAATGGTTAAGTTATTTTCATAAATAAGTAAGTGTCATTCTTTTATTGTACCTCTGTAAGAAGTACTTCAATTACAAAAGTACATTTACCACTCCTTTCTCTCATCACCCCCCTCATACAGTAAAAGGAACATAAGCTATATGCTCTATATTGTTTGTTGGTTTTGGGGTTCCTTTTTTTCAACAAATTGAATCCAGTCCCGGTTCAAGTATAAACTTTCTAAAGACAAACACAATTTCTCTTTCCAAAGTCTAATTGCTCTTTGTTTTGCTTCCAATACTGCTGTGTGATTGGATCTTCCAATGCACTGAGCACTTTTACCATACAACCTGACTGGCCATTGTGTGATATGGCACTGGCTCTTAGGCATACCTCCCAGCATGGGGGCCGAAAATGAGACATATACGTCTCACTCCTGGCCCTGCCAAGACTCGCCAATGCCCTGCCCCTTTATGCCACGGCGATTGTGGCAAATTTTATCTTTATATAAAATATAACCAAAACCCATCAATACCTACCAGTGTGTCCCCTTGCTGTCATGCTGAAATTGGGACAGTTGTCTTATAGATTGTAAGCTTTTGATCAGATCTCTCTTACCTATCCTGTGTGTTTGTTACTAGTCGTGTTATAATGATTGCTACATGATAAGATGGTACAAAAGAAAAACCTGTCAATATATTATTAAAACACATATATTTTGTTTATATGACTATTATCAGCTATACCATACTACCCTGGACTATTGCCAGGGCAGTAATTAGTAATCTCACTGGCCCCAGGCACAACGACACCTTCTCGTAGAGTGCAATGCACTTCTGGCAGATTGATTGCAGACGCTTCCTGGTAAGGTATAACTAGGAGTCCTGGCACTAGACTTCTGCAGGGAACCTCTGTCAGAACTACAAGGTCCAATAACAAAGTCACATTCATCACNCCCCCCCCATCATCAGTGCCTAATGCTAATTATGGCATAGGCTATTGCTTGGAAAATAAAGATTTGACTTTAAATCAGACCATTCAATCATTTTGTAAATGTCATATTGGGAAAAGCTATTTAGTTGTTTGGCATGTGTAATTCAACCTATGTATCAATCTCCTACAGAATGTAAGCGGGCAGGGCCCCTTCCCCACCAATTATGTATGATACAAATTATTATGACTGTTACATAATATGATGCCGATATATAAACACCTGGTAATAAATATATATATGTTTTATTGCCATTGTTGTAGTGGTTCCAGGCCGGCGCATGTTAGATTTCCACATAGGCATACCAGAAAAACCAACACTGTCAACTTCCCATTGGTTCTGAGCTCTCCATATAACAGAAAATAAGCAGTGTACACACAGGTTGGTCAGATGTAAATAATATTCTCTTATTTACTTTATGAAGAAAAATGGAAGTTAAAAGGTCAAGTGGTCATGTAAACAGGAAAATTCTCCTAACCCTAAATCCTTAGCAGAGTATCCATTGCACATTTACCCTGAAGTCTGCTACTATTGTGTGTGTAATTGTTCTCTTTATTATTCAGACTCCTTATTTTTGCATGTAAGTACATGTGATACGCTTTTTACTACTCAGTTACCAAATATTTGGTGTAGACTATAAACGGTTAAAAGCCACTTGAAGTACAGTGCCTTCAGGCTGCCCGATAATGATCATAGCAAGGTGATTGATCTTGTTTATTAGCAAATGACAGCAACACTATACTACTGTCAAGACATCCCTTGGGGGGTCATATGCTGTGAATACAGGTTGTTTCTTACAGGAGTCAGTCCATGCCAGCTTCTTTTTTATTTTAAGTAATATTTATATGCATGAGATATTTTATGAAACCGTAATAATAAGAATAATTATAGATTTTTTAGTTGTAGCTTTAGGATCCAGGCTCCTTAACTAACAGTGTGGATGTTATTTCTCGCCCGTATGAGAGGATACCAAAAACCGGCACAAGACCCTACCGTAAGACTTCCAGCCCTTAAGGTGGCGATCCACAGGCAGATTTTTAGCCAAAACCCACGGACAATGGCCCGAAGACGAGGTGATTATCCCTAGGGAACATTACCCCGTTTGTTGAACGGCCGCCTTTACTGTACAATTTTCTAAACACTCCACGCCTGTACCCCACGTATGCACATGCTCCCTGGCAACTATGTAAATTGAATAGGCTACACAATTTACTTAGTGCTTGCAAAATAAAGTATGCATGCGCCCTCTTTTTTGTGGTTGGTTTTCACAAAACAACACGTTTTCCACACTTTGCCACCCCCTTTATTCTATAGCACATCTCTTCACATTTTGATGAGGGTGAGCCAGAGATCCTCTGGCAAAATGAGGGTTGAGGCCTCATCACTCTTCCTTCCAATCAGCACTCAATAGGTGCGACTGTCCACATCTGACAGCACTGCCAATGAGCGACATAGAACCAAATTTGTATGGAGCACACACACTTAAACTGGGCATACACTATAAGATTAATTGTTCAAAAGATTTTTCAAGAGTGGGCAAAACCATGTTAAATTGCAGGGGAGGTAAATTGAATTAATTGCAATCAGTATCACAGGTGAAAGATGATGTTTCCTAGTCTAATAACAGTGGACCTGATTCAAAAATATTCCGCAATATTCAGAGCTGCAGAAAATCTTAATGAGGCAGGTAATTGTCCATAGGTCGCAAGGGCATGGAGTCGGCTTTGAATTGTGCTATTCAAAGCCGATCTGCGCAGCCTGGATGGCGGAGATGCAGGTCTGAATCAGCCCCAGTGTAACAGTAACATTGGTCAGTATATGTGTGCAAAATGCAAAAATAAAGTATTCTCCCTGCATGCAAACACTGACAATCATTTTACCCCCTGCAATTCAACATGGTTTTACCCTCTTGAAAAATCTTTTTATCTTATAGTGTATGCCCAGCTTAACATACTTACACAGTACGGATTTGGATGGTCCTCATACAGAGTGGTAATATGCAGTATAGGTGATAGAGGGAAGTATGTTAAGTGCCTGATATTACAAAATAGAATTAAAACAAACTACAGTTTTTGTTTATTTTTTTAATAGCACTGCTTATTTTGTTTAGATTTTTACAGAGATCACAATTGACCTCTTCTATTAGTAGCAATTTACAATGCACATAAGCACATTTTGTAGTTAAGGGCATTCCGTCTGTGGGCAGGAGGGGACGGTTTGCATCCTGCAAGTATGCATAAGGAGTAGATGGAGATTTAAATAGTATGTAAGGGCTTAACCTAGCTCTTGCTGTCCTATCAAATGTTCCACATTTTAAGTAAGGACAGTGAAGAACTATTAAGGAAGGGTTACAGGTAGGGATAACCTGAATACTGCAGGATTATCGTAGCTGATGTCGTAGCTGCAGGATTATCGTAGTTGATATCTTAGCTGAACATAATAGTCAGGGCGGTCAAGATCTGGTGCATAATATGGATTTTATGTACAATTATTTCTATAAACTGAACGCCTGTCATATTTGGATATTTTTTAAACCCTTAAAAGGCCCTACAATAAGAATATATAGAGCTCCATATGCCTTCACAGCAATGATCAATATTCTCCCATAACAGCCAATTATGAAATTATAGAACACAACTAATAAATAATACCGTTCTAGTGACCTTGTAGTAGGGATTAATTAACATCCAAATGGGGTTCAGATTATAAATATTATTATATATAAAAATATTATTATACATAAATACATACACCACTGTACATGAATTATCCAACTGGTGGTTCTAGATAGAGCTCAGTATCACCAGTGGGTCATACTACTGTGGGGAACAACAGTTAATAGTTTTAGTATTTAGTAGTATTTTTTATTAATAATAGTTCATTATTATTATTCTTTACAGGTTTGAAAAAGTGTGTCCTATAAAAACAACCATTAAGCATAATACCAGACCATCACCGTTACTTATAGCCTAAATACCCTGCCACACATACATATGTGTATTGTGTATTAAATGACTAACTAACCTGTAAAACACAGGCTCTGTTGGGAGGTATAAGTTATTAACTACATGGATTCAGCAGTGCTACCAGTATTGTAACTCAGGAGACTTCAGGATTTTGGCAATTCTCCCAGGATCCTAGAAGAGTTGGCAAATGCCAACTGCGTCTAGCCCCGAACAGTACTATGAATGTACAGGGCTTGGTGATGTCACACCCTCCCATTCATAGCAAATGTATGGATTCTCCTTTTGGGGGGTGGGGGAGTGTTGGGCTTTCTGCTGAATCTTGGTTTACCCTCTTGGTTTCGGGAGGGGAAACTAAAGGTCGGCAACCCTGATGAATGCCTTCTCTGCATAAGGATTTTAGCTGAACTCTGGTAACTGTACTCAATCTGCTAATGGATAGAGGTGGTGCCAGAGCACTGCATTAGCTTTAGATCTGATATCTATTACAGAATTCCTGTTCTTGAAACTGAACCTGATATAACCTGATTGCACACAGCTTGTCTGTGTAATCTGCACTATCCAGCGTTTGTCTCAGCACACAGCTTATCAGTGTTATTCAGTATTTGTTCCAGCACACAGCTTGTCAGTTCAGCATTTGTTCTATCAAATATATTGTCTGCTATTTGGTGGTTATTCCATTTCTATGTAATCGAATACTGCTCGGACACTTTGCTACTTTCTATAGTTAAGCATTGTTTCAGAAAGCATGTGTAATTTAGTTATATACCAGGCGCACCTCTCACTGCTGCCTGATAATTTAGCTTTATTTCAATATACAACCTGTAGAATTCAGCAACAGTGTTGAAATACAGCCGTTTGGACCAACAATTTTATCCCATTCCCTTACAGCTCTCAGCCAGTTGTTTGTTAAATATGAGCCCTTACTGCAAGCAGCAATCTACAAACTTCTCATTCCTGCACTACAACACTTATTATTGCTGCTACGACTCTTATACTTGTTCAAGCATTCCACATAGTATATTGAAAAGAATAATTCTATATACTGTAAGCTGGATTATTATCTGTGAAAATCAAATGATAACTTGGAATAAAGTGGAGATAAGGAAGCACAACTGCTATATGTCCCCATGTTTGCACTATATGGTAGTTGTTTCCAAATATTCTCTGTTTGAGGCAACCTCCGACACTCCCTGCCCCCACATCACCCAGAAACAAATTTCGGAATTTAATTTTTACATTTAATTTTGCTGATAAAATGTTTTTATTATTATTTTTTTATATACTACATCCCCTTAAATATTCACCCGCCGTTGCATATTGATCCTTGTATGGCCCTGTTTCTTCTAATCCCCCTGTAAGTGCCCTGTTTATCTATTTGTAAGACCCCTGCGCTGCTAATTTTCCCTGTACACACCCCTGTATGAATATTCAGAGGGCTACTAGATCCCCCTGTATGAATTCCCACTGTACGAATACCCACAGGGCTCCTAATTCTCCCTTTATGCCCCTAGGCTTCAATCCCCCCCCCCTGTATATCCATCGTTCTCCTAATCCCCCCTGTATGTTCCCAGTGCTTCTAGTTCCCCCTGTATGCCAATGATGCTCCTATTTCACCTGTATGCCCCCAGTCCCCTTTTTGTCCCCTGTGTGAATGCCCACAAGTCTATTTGCATTGTATGTCCCATGTGCTCCTATTTCCCCTTGTATGCCCCCCCAGTCCCTTATTTTCCCTGTACACTCCCCCAGTCCTCCTATTTCCCCTAGTCTTCCTAGTCATTTCTGATTGGTTGTTATGGGCAACATCCCCACTTTTCAATCTCCCTGCAATCTCCCTGCTTAGTAATTTTTGGTGCTGGTCGTTTAATTGCATTTTCTAGCATGTCCGTTCAATTCATTTACCTATCCTCCATTAGACAATTTTTTTGCCAGTGGTTAGGGAGACATAATTATTTGGGGAGAGGAGGTGGGGTCTCAGGGGGTGTGTAGTCTGAGATCTTAGCTGATGAGAGGAGGTGGGGTCTCGGAGAAGCTGTTTTTGGAAACTTTATGGGGAGTTTCTCAAGGAGTCTAGCACTTGGTCTGGAAACACATGGTACTGTATGTGGCCCAAAGTTGGGAGTTAGGATCACCATAGCAGAAAGGCCTTGTAAGTTCCTGGTGGCTTAAACATGTACGTGCACGTGTATGTCACTAACATTTCTGCCTTTTATTTTAAATAAAAAGTAGTAAAGTTAGTCACTGGCTAATTGCATGAGTGCTGGGGATTCTTTTTGTTTCTGTGCAACAAGACCAATGTGTAAATACAAGGAACAAAAACCTGCCTGACATTACATAACATTATGGGCCAGATTCAATCCCCTGCGAAGACGGAAAAAAACTGTGCTTTTCCCCATCTCTCACAGTAGGAAAAAAACACTGTGGGGCATTGAATCAGCCCTATGTATCAGCACATATATAAAGAGCAGGTTTAGTTCACAATATAGATATATTGTGTTAAGTGTTATGTGCCTCTCTGGCTGTTCTCTGTCTCACCTCTAGGGGTATTGGCAGTTTGCTTGCTATTTCCTTGTTCTACCCCTAGAGGTCACTGTTTATTCTGGTGGCTGGCTGGGCTGATTATCGCCAGCACCTGCGTCTGGCCTATTTATTCCCTCCTGGCCAGTAAACAGGTGCGGGTCATTCTTTCTCTCTCTCTCTTGTTCTCTTGCTGGCTTCAGTGTATGTGGTCCTGCTGTGCTGTCTCCAGTTCTGTTATCCTGGTATCTGTTGTTCTGCTGTTGTTCTCTTGCTGGCTTCAGTGCATGTGTTCCTGTTGTGCTGTCTCCCGTTCTGGTATCTGTAGTTCTGCTGTTTTACCCGTAATCACTGCTTGTGTATCTGTGTGCACTCTCATATTGCTCTGTTTACATCTTCTGTGTATGTGCTGCCTTGTTCTTGTTTGTTTTTTATTTAATAAACCTGTTTTCTGTCAGTTCTGCTGTCTGGTGCTTGTGGTGTTCTTAACATTAAGCTCACCTGCCAGCGTCACGGCACCTCCTGTAGGTGAGACCCTAGCCCTTAAAATGTAGATGTGATAGTATCTATCCCCAAAGTTACTTTAAATGAAAAAAATGAAAAAAGGTGAAACTATCTAAGATGAAAAGTGAATTTAATAAATGTAATAAAATGTAATGAAAGAACAAGCAGATTACAAAACAGTTTTTAGAAAATGTATTACTAATAAACAACACGTTCAACAAATATTATATAATTTTATTATCTTAAAAAATATATAACTATAAAATTGTAAAATATTTTCTAATAACATTTAATGCTAGGTGATGTAAGGTGTCCGGATGATGGTTCCAGGAGATGAAGCAGTCCGATAGTCCCAGGTGGAGTTCACTAGTGGAGGACAGAGTGAAAAGATCATAATTTATGGGTCCCATGGTATAACAATGGCATTGTGATTAGCATGAATTGAGGCGACCGCCGTCCCTTATATCGTAGAATCTGTTAGAAATATAAAGAAATATGTAAGTTCTGTTTATTGGGCAGTTATGACAATCCTCATTGATTGCACTTAACTTTTCGCGCTTCTGTTAAGCAGCCCTCTTCTGAGCAGGTCGCGCAGATCTCCTCCACTGTCGTACTCCATTGCGAAGCACAGGAACCTCTATCAAGGGAACACATTCACTAGAGAGTCACACATTTGTTATACAGAGCTCTCTATCGTCTGTCTATAATACAGAATAATATGTATCACAATACAGGATGATATCTATTACAGCTGTCCACAGAATAGGCCATATTTAAGGCAATACCTTGGTCTGGAGGTTGATGAAGTTGTGGATGAGGAAGGGGCATCCGCTGTCAATCTTCAGGGCCTCCTTCTCCGCCAGGATCTTCTTGGTGTCTCTTCTTTGCAGGTTTTGTTTCTTCAGCATCTTGATGGCGAGCTGCTTGCCGCTGACGGAATCCCTAGCCAACTGGACCTGACATGACAGAGATAAACAGATTTGCTCTTATATCATTTTAGTTCTGTGTGAATCTTAAATGTCTTACTGGTAGGATATGCTAATCCCTTTAGAGTGTCAGTAGCAGTGTATTATTCTATTTCATGTATAGAAGTATGCATGTGTGTTACAGCTCTATAGATAGCCTGTAATAAACCCTAAGAGAAAATCATAATACTTACTCTTCCGAAGCCTCCAACACCGATTACCTGATGCAATGTGAACCAGTTGTGGTACTTCGCATCATCAGTGCAGCCTGAGGAGACTCCTTTGGGATTCAAGTTAGGGAGAAATATTATTTTTGTTAGAGAGTAGAATAATATTATAACACAGGTGATAATGATGACCATCACTTATAATATTATACATGTCAACCTCATTCAGCCTGTGAAGAGAAAAACATAAAATACAACAGACGTTGTCTAGAAAGACTCTGGGGTCAACCTCTGAGAAAAAAAGATAGGATGACCACCGACCTTCACATGGCATGGTAAATTTAGGTCTACATCCACTAAAGGAAGTGAAAAAATAACAAGATCCTAATATTTAGTATAAATTCTGTCTTTATTAGAAAATCAATACACGGTACATATTTGCAGAACATAGCAAACATGAAAATATAGAAATGATTCGCCATGGAGCAGTAAGCAAAATACAGGTGGCAGAGTGGCGTTCTAATGCAAAACAGAAGAGGAAACATGAGCCACCCGAGTGGTAGCAACACCTACAGACATCAGCACTAAGATCCTAATATTTAGGGGGATGGGGCTTGACCCTTCTAGGAATCAAAAATATATAAAACCTTAACAATGCCACCCACCACAATAATACTTATTACAAATTAATTTCCTTAAATATCTAGAATCGCAGCTACATATGTAGTATGAAGTATGAAGAGACCAATCTCCACAAAAACAGGAGAAATAACTTAGAGCGCGGGATAGGGCAAATCAAAAATATTTATTGTTTTATGAATAACAATTTGAATGTATTCAAATATAAAAACCAATTAAAATATATAGAAAACAAACATAATTGAACATACAGTAACATTTAGTACTTGTATCCTAGTGATTGGGAGACCACACAACAACAAAATCAGGTTATTTGATTAAATAATTAAAGGATGTATTATTATTATTGCAAGGTTTATTATAGATATTATAGAATGAAATAATGTATCCTTCAGCTGCTATTTCAATCATTTATTTTTATTTTTTAATAGTCGAGCATATTACCGTAGCTGGAACTAGCTGTTTTTTGTGAATGAAATAATGGTAAAAAAAAATGTTTTATTATAAATACACCAAACTTTTTTTTGTACACTTTGAAAGCAAGTAATTTTCCATGGGACAATGACCTGCAGAATACACTTGCACCATGTCAGGATGATATTTCCTATCCCAAGTCTAATAACAGTGTAACACAGTGGTTCCCAAACCATCATAGGATGGATCTTTACGGCTCTCTGAAGTTCCCTGATGAAAACCAGAAGGGTTGAAACAGCTGTCGGGATGGGATAAGTTTTTACTGACTTTGTTTGACCTCTGGACTATTGGACTTTCCTTTNTGGTTCTCTATTTGCACTTTAAATACATATAAAGCTGCTATAATGCTATAACGCTATTATGATGGTATAGTGCAGTAACTACCTCATTGGCCTGGTAATTATTACGTGTAATTATGTGCCGTCCGAGTAAATTTTGGGCAGTTCTCCTGGTATCCCTGCAAATCTCCTGGGACCTGGGCTAAGACAGTGATCTCAGGTAAATCAATGCTTCAGGAAGAAGGAATATGTAGTCAAATGAAAATGTTTCTAATACTCCTTTTTAAATGTATAGCTGATTTCTAATTTAAATGTATGAATATTAACTATGTAAACTCTCTTCACTTAAAATTGAAGAGAGGTTGACCTATTATATGGGACAACTCATCTCTGGAGGTTAAAACCACAATTTTATTAAGTTAATTAAAATTATCAACTACTGACAATATAAGAATGAATATACTTATAAAAATAAAGCACCTAAACGTGACCCGTAATAAATAGGGTTTTGCTCAATAATGGTTAAGGAGCAATAATGCTTTCCCTAATATGCCCTATTGTGCAACTAACTTAAACACCCTCACCACTTGTAGAAAATGGAGTAACCGCCCTGAAAAGAGTGACCCCGTGTCTGGAACCTATCTCTCCTAGGTATATCCTAGAAGACCCTAACAAGACCCTTGTAATAATAATTAATTCAACAACACATATACCAAATAGTCTCCCGACTGATATCAGTTTCTCCCACCCTTAGGTTTATCAGGGGAGTTTATGTTGGGAAGGACAATCCTATAACGCTGATTACCCCTCGAACGTTAGGAGATTAAACATTACAACTGGGTCATAAGCAATCAGACTGAATATCTTACATAACATAGTTTGGTTGTTCAATGCAATTCTTAAAACAGAAGATATTTGTAGAATACTTATCCAAGGTCTGCCGATAGTATTTCCATATTAGGTAAAAGTTGTACACCCATAATTTGTATAAGTGCTAGTATTTACTCGTGCACCGAAAAAATGGCCATGATTATTGGACGCTCAACTAGCACAACAAGTTTGATCTAAATAGAGTCACAAAGCTCAATTGTGGGTGTACTTTAGCGGGAGCATGGTATTTGGTCTTAGGGCGGCTATTTACATCTCTTAATTATCTAGTGAAATTGTCAGCTCAAAACATATTGTATTGGTGAAAAAAACCTTAACATATCTTCCTTCTTTTTATTGTGTAAATGTAGGAAGAAAATAGAGGTTTTTATTAATCCAATATATTATTTAAGGCCGACAAAAGGATATTTAGTCCTGGCCCCTCTCAATGCTTAACAGTTCCTCACCATAATTGCGACAATAATTCAAATAAAGCAACAATCTATTTGCTCGTTTAATCCATTCGGGTGTCCAGTGTCAAGATAGTGGATCCAACGAGTTTCCTTCTGTAAAATGCATCTGTCCCAATCTCCTTTTCTAGAAGGATAAGGTACATGTTCAATGCCTAGAAACTGAATAGAGAAGGGATCATCTGGATGGTATTGGTTCATGTGCCTAGAGATAACAAATAATTCAATATCTTTAACCCAACAACCCTTTTTTAATACGTTAAGTTCAGCTGCATTTAAGTCTCTAGATGAGATGTTAATGACTTGTGTTTCAGAGGGCCTCAAATGTGGAGGTAACCTCGTCATTGTTGGTTTGGAGGGTTCCGTGCTCTCAGTGTTTAGGGGTAGGGTTGTTCTAAAAAATTATGTTAGTAGAAACAAATGCTCGGCCACGACCGCCACCTCTACCTCTACGTGATCTACTGGTTTGTCTAGACATCTGTTTATTTCCCCCCTCTCTTTCCAAATCTGAGAATTCCGTCTCACTAGAGGAAATGTCGGTTGGAGCATCCCGTCTCGGATTCCTGTTGAGCGCAAAATTATAAACACGATTCTCCTTAAAGTCNTTTAAATCACGTAGAAACTGGCGATGCTTGCGCTCTTTTAAGTGATATTGAAATCTTTCCACCGCACCCTGTAGTTGTTTCTCTTTACTTGTATATTTAGTCTTGGTTTGGAACTTATTAACTATATTGATTGATTCTTTAAGTTTATTGTTAAGAGTCACCAATATAGTTTTTTCTTCTTCAAGGAGAAATGTCATTAGACGAAGGGAACTATTGGTTGCTTCCTGTTCCCACTTTGCTAGAAAAGTCGTGTTAGACAATTTGGGTGGGGGACTTAAATTAATGCGTAATCCCTGCGGGACAATACTATGCTTCAGATAGTTCTCTAGGCTTTGAACCTCCCACCATGCGGCGATCTGTTCCTTATAGATTTGAGTAAGTTCCTTAAAGACATTGTTGAAAGATGGAGTATATTTAGGTTGAGCAAAAGTTTTTTCCAGAAATGACTTCTTGTGCTTCTACAAGCCAATGATTCATGTCAGGCCCAGTTGAGAGGAACCCAGCCATAATATACAAACTACAAATTAAAAATCAATGTATAGCTGATTTCTAATTCAAATGTATGAATATCAACTATGTAAACTCTCTTCACTTAAAACATATAGCAAATTGAAGAGAGGTTGACCTATTATATTGGACAACTCAACTCTTCAGAGAGTGTGATAACGCTGGTTAGAACCACAATTTTATTAAGTTAATTAAAATGATCAACTACTGACAATATATGAATGAATATACTTATAAAAATAAAGCATCCAAATGTCACCCGTAATAAATAGGGTTTTGTTCAATAATGGATAAAAAGAAGGACTATAAGGAGCGTGTTCTGCGCTGACTAGGGGTTGCAGCCAACAATCCACACTACACAGAAGATCTACCAATCTTCTGAAAAGAAAAGATCAAAGTAAAAATGTAAAAGTGTGGACCCTGTAGGCGCTGCTCCTCCTCTTGAGGAATGAAATGATGCACCCCCCCACCTATACAACTAAATCTAAAACAATAGGTCCCATTGGAAGCAATGTTCTCATGAGAAAGAAGGGTTTCTCATGAGAACACTGCTTCCAATGGGACCTATTGTTTTAGATTTAGTTGTATAGGTGGGGGGTGCATCATTTCATTCCTCAAGAGGAGGAGCAGCGCCTACAGGGTCCACACTTTTACATTTTTATTTTGTTCAATAATGGTTAAGGAGCAGTAATGCTTTCCCTAATATGCCCTATTGTGCAACTTATTGAACAAAACCCTATTTATTACGGGTCACGTTTGGGTGCTTTATTTTTATAAGTATATTCATTCATATATTGTCAGTAGTTTAATTTTAATTAACTTAATAAAATTGTGGTTTTAACCAGCGATATCACACTCTCTGAAGAGTTGAGTTGTCCAATATAATAGGTCAGCCTCTCTTCAATTTGCTAATACTCCTTTTTGCAAAAAAAGTTGCCGTCTGCAGGAACTTTAGAAGTGAGGGCATGGGTACATTTCCAAATGTCTTAGTTTGTTGTGAGTATTTGAGAGGCTGCATCAGTTGCTAGGTGGTACATTTACAATAGTAGCTTGGGACCTAATTCAGAGTTTTTTGGGGCCGCACACTGCGCAGCTCTGAATAGAGCGCAGGGAGAGGGGCATAAGGCCTTATGCCCCGCTTCCCTGCGCTATTTAAAAAACCGCAGAGGCTCCAGACGCTGTGTCCGGAGCCTCTGCCAGCGTGAGCTCGCAGCGCACGCTGCGAGCAGGAGAGCCAGCATTCAATGCTTGCTCTCTATAGTTTAAAAAAATAATAATAAAAAAAAATAATGTTTAAAAAAAAACCACAAACACATTTTAAATGTTTAAAAAATATTTTATTTATTTTTAACACTTTCTAAAGTTAATGAGGCAGGTAATTGTCCATAGGACAATACCTGCCTCGGTCTCTGCGCTAAGCCTGCAGCATGTCCTGACATGGTGCAGGCTGCGCTACTATTTTGCAGGGCTTAGCCCTGCTAAAAGCGCACATGCAAATTTACATGGAGCGGAGTCGCAGAGGCACGGAGTTGGGCTTTGCGCCCGTCTCCGTGCCATTCAGAGCCAATCTGCGCATGCGCAGATCTGCGCAACATCGCGTCTCTGCCAGCCTGGCTGGCGGAGACGCACCTTTGAATCAGGTCCTAAGTGACTTGGTAGTGTCTTTTGCTGCAGCCATATAAGGGGGTACCAAACTAGTATACTAGTACACACTCACAACTACCCATTAATGAATAGTAGTAGTAGTGGCGGTACCCATTCTAAAGTGTTGCTAATCATGTCATTGGCTCAGCAGCACTTTACACTATCTAATAGAGAAGCTGCAGAGAATGTCACACTGTGTCTTATACCCCTTTTCCACTGACAAAAAAAACCTGGGTTTATGCACATAGACCCAGGTTTTGTTTGGTGGAAAAGGGTCCCAAGAAATTTAATCCGGGTAAAGGGTTTTACCTGGGTCTCTGCAGTGGAAAAGGGGTGTGAATGAGCATTCTGGTCTGCATTGCTGTGTACAATAAAAAATTGGTGCAGTTGATTAGACCCAGGTGTCTGCAGTGGAAAAGGGGTCTACCCTGGAAAAAACCCAGGTTCACATGCAGTGGAAAATGGCTTTTTTATATTTAACCTGGGAAAAATGCAGGGTACAAACCCAGGTCTGAAACTGGGTTCTTGGTGGAAAAGGGGTATTTGTGTGACAGGCTATTCTGCACTGTGGAGGGAGAGCACCTTCTGCACGGCATAAAAAAACCCAAACTCCAAAATAAAAACCCAGTGTTGGCATGCAGGGAGAATACATTATTGTTGCATGTTGCACACAGATACTGACCAGTGTTACTGTTACACTGTTATTACACTTGTGCTGGAAACATCATCTCTCACCTGTAATACTGATAGCAATTAATTTGCCTCCCCTGCTATTCAACATGGTTTTGACCATACCTGACTAATAATAACCCATTCACACAGGTTGACTGAACTGCCCGGATAGTGCGCTCAGTGTTAATGGCGCAGGCATAAGTACCTAGACAGTATTGCCAACATTTACATACATCACANCCGCTGTCCAACTCCCAAGGTGCTGATCTTTGGCTTCTCCCATAAAGGAGAAACCAGAAGTCGGCAACTCTGTTTATGCAGAAGATACACACTGCTACCACGGATCTGTCAGCTGCGGGTTAGATTTGTGTATCTCTTGTATTATCTCTATTACAGGCAGCAGGGGGTGTGCTATAACTTCTCTATCAGGAGCTCAGTATCTTATAACCGGGGAAGCGGCTCATATAGGAGAATCTCACACATCTCTCGCACCATAACAATGCTGCACAATCACCGGCGGCAGCAGCGCCTCCTGCAGGCCACTCTCAGCACATCATGGCCGGAGCACGCTTGCACCACGCGCTCTGCCTCTGAGCTTGAGTCGCGCCTTTTATACGTCACGGTGAAAAGGGGTTTCCAGCGGATGACGCGCTTCCTCTTCCTTTCTCACGCTGGTCTTGTAGCGTGGCCATCTGCAGATCCCCTCTCCTGGGTGCGGGACTTTTAGAGCCGGTTATTAATGCCCGGGATACTTCACAAGGAAGACATGGAGAGTGGAGTAGGCAAGAAGAAGGTAGGGGAGTGCGGGGAGAGGCGGAGTGTCGCTCCATGGCCGTGTAAACACTTCTTTCTGCAACACGTGCTGACATCACTGTGTTGTGTAGCTGCTGAGATGGCGCGACACAGCTGATCCCCATCAACAACACACACACAGTGTGTGTGTGTATATATATATATATATATATATATATATATATATATATATACATACATACATACATACATACATATTTACTTCTACACCACACAATGTTATCTTCAGCCTGTCTATGGCATTCCCCATATAGTGACCTGATACAGCTGGGACACAAGCGCGTTTCACCCATAGGGCTGACACCATCTCTTAATTAACCCTTTCCTAGTTTTTAGTGCCTTATTCAACTGTTTACTTGTATGTTGCTAACAAATGAAGTTATTTAGGTTTTGAGTATATAGTAAATTTATTCTATTTACCACATTTCATAAAGATGATTTATAGCCTAGCAAGCAATATCAACACATGCAAGTTCATCAGCCTTCTGATCCTTACATTTCTATTGACGGTGGCTTTGACCAATTCTAAACTGAAATCATGTCTTTTTTTTTTTAATGTGTTCCATTTTTGTAAAGGCATGTATATGTTTGATTCCCGGGTAAGTTGTCAGCCGTATGTATACAGCTGTTTCAATAATAATAGTAATCCTGGTTGGTTTGTTTAGTTTCATAAGGACTTATTTTTAATTATTATTTAATTGCTTTGAATATTTTTCCAGCAGCGGTTTATTTTGTGAGCTGATTGATTGGTCTTCTCTTCTAGAGAGCATCTGAAACTCCCACACCCAAGAAGTTAAAAAGAAAAATCCAGAATGGGGACACAGAAGAACTTGAATTTGAGCCAGAGTCTAATTTCAACAGACAGGTGAACGGCGACAGCAATAACAACGAGCAGGTACTTTTACCATACTAATTGTGTGTGTATGTGTATATATATATATATATATATATATATATATATATATAATTATATTTGTTAGCTAACTTTATTGACTGAAGTTACATGAGTCATATTTTATCTCATTTCTTATGGTAGAAGACACCGAAACTGAAGAAAAAGAAGCAAGCTGAAAAGAAAAGTTCTGAAGCAGATGAGCAATGTAACGAGGAGCAAGAAGAAGAAGAAGCTCCAAAGCAAAAGATAAAAAAAAAGAAAAAAAGTCAGGAAGAATCTAAAATACAGGAAGAAACGGCAGAACCTGAAGCTCAGGTCAATGGCAAGAAAGTAAGTAATGTTACGTTTGTGGAATCCATCTTGCCACTGGGGTCTTTTTTTTAGGTTGCTCTGTGCTGCCCCGGACAGCCAGTGAAGGTATTATGCTGTTGCTATGAGTCATAGGAACACAACAGAGCAAATGCGTTATCGGTCTGTCTGTTCAGGAATAGCGCATATAAAAGTTATGTTAACAGAAGCTCATTTGTACATATAAAAGTCACATTCATTGTCACAGCAAATACAAGTTTAAAAGATTTTCACAGCAGTGTAGCAGATTTGAGATAATATGGGGTATATTTACTAAGCAGGGAATTGAAAAGTGGGGAAGTTGCCCATAGCAACCAATAAGATTCGAGCTCTCAGTTTCATTTTACATACTGGAGAATGTAAGCTCAAATCTGATTGGTTGCTATGGGCAACATCTCCACTTTTCAATTCCCCAGCAAATTCCCTGCTTAGTAAATATACCCCTATATCTGTAATATTGTCTTGTTTATATATGTAACCCATTTCCATCACTTTATTTGCATTTTTTTATAGACTGGTAAAAAAACTAAAGCCACAAAAACATCTGAGGCTGCAGATAATGGTGCACCTGCAAAAAAGAAAATGAAGTTGGAGACCCCAGAAACAAATGAAGCAGAAACAGAAATTGTACCAGAGGATGAGGTTGGTATTAGGTTTTAATACCAGGATTCAAATTGTGGTTAATCAGTGACTCTCTGCTCTTCTGATGATACCTCACCAACATTTTAACTGTTTCTTTACTCTAGCTGGCATACATTAGAATGAATAGTGCTATGTTTGTGGTGGTGGCTCTGTTGTAATTAGATGTCTTATACAATAAAATAGTAAACACCATAAAGGGCGCTAGATCTAGCGCCCTTTTTGGTGATTACTATTTTATTGTATAGTGCTGATTGTTTTTGGCATTGTGGTAGGTGCCTCAGTGACACCCAGGGGCAGCTAATTTGTAGCGCTTGCATTATTGCTGTCATTTCCTTTGTAATTAGATATCTTGTTTGTAAAAAAAATTGTAGCTGAAATCTGTATAAAACTGTTTGCAGACCTTAAGGTAATTTTGTTTACTGTCTTACAGGAAACAAGACAGGAAAAAATTCAAGGCGACTTTTCTAACTTTCCAATTTCACAGGAGACCATTACAAACTTAAAAGGTAAAATCCATGTGACCATTTTCCGTTTGCCATGTTACTACATCCAGAAAGCTGTATGTGTCAATGTACAATGCTGTGCTTTTATAAATTTAACAGAAAATCTGATTGATCTACTATTTTTGTTTTTTATCATATAGCAAAAGGAGTCACTTACCTATTCCCTATTCAATCAAAAACCTTCGATACGGCTTACAGTGGCAAAGATGTGGTTGTGCAGGCCCGCACTGGTACAGGGAAAACCTTCTCATTTGCAATTCCTTTGATTGAAAAGCTAAACGAAGATAAAAGTCATTTGGCCTCAGGAAGACCACCCAGGGTATGAGTCTTTATTTTGTTAGATGTACTCGCACAAGAAGTGTCCTCCATCCTTCTATCGTCACTCTCAACCTGCCCCCATCTCTCTTCTGTCTCTCCTGACACTATGGGGCCGATTCAATCCCCTTCGCGTGAATTTTTTCTGCCTTACGCTGTTTGCGCAAGGCAGGAAAACTCGTGTTTTTTCGTTCGCACTTCATAGAGGTGCATACAAAAAGATGCGAGGTTTCAGTCCCGTAATAGACGGGAAAAACGCACTCCGCGTTTTTTCCCGTCTTCGCGAGGGATTGAATCAGCCCCTATTTCTGCTTTTCTTAACATCTTCATTCTATGTTGTTGTGGATACTGTGTGGCACTTTTAAATAGATAAAAAATAATAATTATCAAACTCGGATGAGTTTGACTAGAAAATGTTTTGCTTGTATCAATAATCTTCATCTATACTGATAACCTCATCCTGGCTAGGGCTGCTAGTAACCTGTGAGATTTCACCCCTTTCCTCAGCAGCTTGAACACTTTTCTGATGATCTTTTCATGGGCAAGTTCTCTGTTTCTAAACAAACTGCTGCTGCACCTTTGGGTATACTTTATCAACCTAGATCACTGGTGCTCATGCCCCCTCCAGCTTTTGCAGGCCTCCTAAAGTGACAAAAGCTAAATAACCTTGTATATGTACTTGTCTTCTCTCTTAGGTGCTGATTCTTACTCCCACTAGGGAGTTGGCCATTCAGATCAAGAATGAAATTTGCGGCATCACTAAAAGGCTGAAGACCTGTTGTTTCTATGGTGGAACCTCTTATCAGCAGCAATGTGAGGATTAATGTTTCTTGGGTTTTGTGATATATTTGAACTATTAAGTGGATCAGGATTGTAAATGCTGACCACAGCTGATTGGAAAACATAAATGTAGATTTCACATTGTGCTACAACAGGTTTATGTGCTACTTATTGTGACCATAAAACCTCTGTTCTGTTTTGCCAGGATTTTAATGTAAACACTAAAACAATTTTCCCATTTTTCAATAGTCACCTCCATAAGTTCTGGAATCGACATCCTTGTTGGAACACCAGGTCGTATAAAAGATCTTCTCCAGAACCATCGTCTGGATCTCTCTACTCTGCACCATGTGGTCCTGGACGAGGTGGACATGATGTTTGACATGGGCTTTGCTGAACAAGTGGAAGAAATTCTATCTGTCCGTTACAAATCTGGTACGCAGCGCACAGTCTACTTTATAATCTCCTAAAACCACTCACTCAGGTATAAATGGAAACAAATTCTCCTCATTTGTCTGTAATTCTACTGCCTGTTTTGTATCTTTAAAGAACCTGAGCAGAATCCACAAACTCTGCTGTTCTCTGCAACATGTCCAGATTGGCTGTACAAAATTGCCAAAAAATACTTGAAAACAGATTATGAAAAGATTGATCTTGTTGGACACCGAAGTCAGAGGGCTGCTGTTACTGTGGAGGTAGGTGCATGTGTAGTATTGTGCTCTGTGTAAGTTGTTATATTTATTAACATATTTGTAAATAAACCATATTTTTTTTTATATATTTACACATAATTGTCTCTCTTTTTGTTTCGTCCCTGCAGCATTTGGCCATTGAGTGCAACAGATTCCAGAAACCAGTTGTCCTTGGTGATGTTATCCAGGTGTATAGTGGAAGTCATGGAAAAACAATAGTCTTTTGTGACTCCAAGTTAGAAGCCCAGGAGCTGGCAACAAACAATGCAATAAAACAGGTGTGTAGTCTGGTACAGCATTGGTCTATATCAGTGTTCCCCAAAGTTTCAGTGGAGGCACCCTTAGGGTCTCCATAATTTTTCAAGGCTCCCCTAAGACAAAATAATTTTTCCTTTTTTTATACATTTTTTTTTGTTAATCAAAATAATGTAATCACAATTTAGGTAAAGACAGATATACTTCAGGTTAACTTAAATTAAAATCTTGTGTTGCTCCTAAACAAAATTGTGCTTCTAAGTAACACTAGCAATGTGGCACCGCATTGGTAAAGACATTTTTCAGCACCCCAGGGAGTCTAAGCACACAGTTTGGAAACCACTGGTCTAGATACATGTGCTATAGTGATGCTTAAGTACTCTTCAGATTGCATACAGGTCTTAGCACTGTGAATGTGCAGGAAATACACATACAAATGCATTTAATGAAGATTTCTAGTTGGACAAAAGCTTTAAATGCAA
>JABWIB010001250.1:22792-25292 GCA_016617825.1 Platyplectrum ornatum
TCCCATCATGCTTTAACTGCTTAGACAGTTTATTCCTGACAAAGCATGCTGGGACTTGTAGTTTTGCAACACCTGGAGGGCCGCAGGTTGGACAAGCCTGTATTAGATGGCACATAAGGTTAGTCGGACTTCATCCATATTCCTAATCTGTCCAAGTTGAAAGCCATTTTTCTTCCTAGCCTTGGCATTAAATTTGGTGTGAAATCCGGAATGCCTTTCTCTATAGCAATGCGTTTTGCTTCAAATATTATGATTTTTGGTGAGACAGAGAAGCCATTATTCCATGATGTGTGATCCACTCTTTCAAGTCCACCTCTAACTGTGGCCACTTTGCAGCATACCCACGGAAAGTGTGCTTACTTTTATCTGCCTTTTGCAGCTGATCTTCCTGTTTCCTCCGCTCTCTAATAATTTTTTTAGTTGTAGGAGGCCCAAAATGTCTCTCCGCTACTCTGAATGCAAGAATGCAAGGAGCTCCACAGAAGAATACCTGGGGACTGGACTCCACTGACTTCTGTCAGGCTGCAGAATTACCGGGGACCGGACTCCACAGGAGAATGCTGTCTGCCTGGCTTGCAGAGTGTCTGGGGACTGGAAACATTTGCACAGTGAATTCTTTGGAGGAAAAAGTGCATCTTATGGTCCGAAAAATAAGTATATGATCAGGCCCCATCTATAAATGGCAACACAATGTTGCAGCATGTAACCTTCTGGTTACATCCTGAATTTTAGTAATACCCTGTTCAGATTACCAGCCTCTGAAAACGTTTGATCCGTGGTGGTGAGCCAATTTTCTGAGACTCTGAAAAAACAGGATTGTTTATATAGCATTTTGAAGCCTTGAAAAGCCAGCGTTTTCATTAAAACGCCTGGTTGGGACCATTAATATTGAACCCAGAACATTATTATCCAGAAAATGTTCTGTGATTGGCTGTAAAAAGTGATGTAATTTAAAAGAGATGTTGAACAATTGGTGAGGTAATGTGACTGATGACTGAAGATGTCATTGTTATAAGGGCGACATCTTCATCTCACAGTTCCTGGTTACTGCTGTCTAGTTGCTGTTTTGTACCCATTGCGGAGATTGCTGTTGAAGGCCTTCATGAACATAAAGAGCTCACTGTGGATCAAGTGTGTTATACCCATAAGTTCTGCTTGGATGGTGGTGATGAATGCCTTTGGGAGAATGAAGGGACATTGAAGGTGCTTGATGAAAAGCAATTATGTTTCCATCACATTTGTACCCCATGTTTTTGTGGCCTGCAGCATCCTGCGACTACCATAATAGGGTCTATGGTAGAGGTGGAGCGGTGAAAGTGGATGGGTAGGGAATGGGGTATGGACAGAGCCAGTCCCCTGAAGAACTGTAACTAGATGACCAAAGAACATCATCTGGCTCTCCCTGGTTTTTTTTGCTTGTTTTTTTACTGAAACTGCTTGTGCAAGGTACCTAGTAAGAAGGTCCTTTGTAGGTCTCTTTGACTTTTGACAAATCTTTTGGACGGCTTATCATTTTGCGACGCCATGGCCCGGTCTATTGCCTGTAAATGATCCACAATACTCAGGGTTAAGGCTTTGGTAGCCGATTTATTGAGTCTTTTTTTTTCTTGGCAGAACTTGATAGACTGTAAAAATAAAGATAAACCAAACCATACATTAGAAGATTGTGGGTCCAAAAGTAAAAAGCAGTGTTAAAACCAATTATGTGTTTGGCATATGGTTTCAACATGAGTAAATTTGAAGTTGGGTTTTAGTGTTTTGCATGTAAATAGTTGATTTTGTTTTTAAAAAACATTCTCAAGCGAACATAAAATGCCGCTTTACAAGTTGACGTGTGCTTGAATTTTGTTCCCTCATGCACAATAGCAACATATATATGGAAATTACTTACTGGTTCCCCTCAACTTTTCTGTCTCGCTTGCCTCTCTGACCTCTTTATTGGAGCTGATTGTCTTCCAGTGGCATACTTGTATCAGTGTACCAGATTCAGACTTTAGGCACTATTGACTTACTCACAACTTAAAAGAACACTATGTCAGCGCTAGCGATTCCACTTAATAATAATTTAAGAGCATTTGGTGAGCGCTGTATATGGGGTTTTATGTAAACACCCAAAAAGAATAAACATAAAACAAAAGTAAGTATACAGCGCTAATGACCCTTATAGTGTGTCAAAGGTATTAATGGATGGCAGAGACATAAGTCACAGAAGAAATGGTTGGTTTAAAAAGCTAATTTTACTCATATAAAAGTTGAATCAAATATTACAAAAAATAAATATATACAAAAAATCTGAATAAAAATGTATAATACAATCTGCTGTCTTGCAACTTATTTTTCCCAATTTGATCACAAGGTTAATATAAAGTCTCAGACTTATTGTATTTTGGTATAAAAGAGTACACAAAATGTAATATGTAATACAGTAACATATAAATGGAAAATCATAAGACTCACAAGCTGCCATTTTTTAGTATGTAATAGGAAAGTGACAGCTACA
>JABWIB010001250.1:30292-38045 GCA_016617825.1 Platyplectrum ornatum
AACAGACATTGAAGGTAAATTGTTATGAGTAAGGTAGAACATGTTAAGTAGGTTGAGGAATATGGTAAGCTTGTCTTAAAAGTTTGGAGAGTAAATGATAGTCTTAATGGGCAAAGAAGGTTATTTCACATCTCACACACATACATACATACTTTCATGCAGTCACAATACACATCTTTTACTACCCACACTCACGCTCCCATTTGGGAAGAACAGCAAGAAGTAGAGGCAGCGATGAGCAGCAGCAGCCAATGAAGGAGTAGAATAGGGACATCAGCTTCTTTTGATAATTGTGCACTAGGGGGAATGATAAGTAGAATCCTCTGAGCTATGGTGACCAGCGGCCGGCTCAGCTGCATTCACCCATCTCCTTGGACGGTGGCACCATTAGCACCATTCTAGTTATGGCCTTGCCATTCCATGTCCATATCATCACTCATGCTGCACAAACCATCACTCATACTGCATATATCATCACCAGGGTCATATATAGAGGCGGCCAGAGATCTTTACGGTGGGCAGGGAAGTCTCACCCTGTAGTGGCAGTACTTGGTACCGCTAATCTGAACAATGAGACCTACAATAAATTTTCTCTTTTTTAACCACCATATTTTCTTTGTTTTAAAATTCCTTATCCTTATTTTAAATTGTTTGAGGAATTACACATCATATATCTTCCTCTAAATAAATTTCCTTTAAAGGATTATGATTAAAGTATTTGGATTCAGGATATGTACCTTTACCAGTTATGTGCCTTCTTATAAATGCCCATCTTTTCTTTCCTCAATATTACTTTATGAAGTAATTCTGTTCATGAAAGGTTTTGGCAACACCAGTTTCACAGGGATGAAGGATATAGGGGGGAATTCACTAACTGACGATTTCTGCTGAGATTTCATATCGTCAGCGTTCGTCAGTGATCTGAAATCGTCAATGACTGGTGATGTATAGTATTCAGTAAGTGACNTGTCCATAGGACATTACCTGCCTCTCTGTGGCTGCGATACGCCTGCACCATGTCCAGACATGGTGCAGGCTGCGCTACCAATTAGCAGGGCTTAGCCCTGCTAAAAGTGCATGCGCAGATGCGCAGATCGGCGAATATTCGCGTCTCCGCCAGCCTGGCTGGCGGAGACGCAGGGCTGAATCAGCCCCATGATTACTGTCTCTGGACTGGATCCAGACTTAGATAATATTGAACTTAGGAGCGTAAAGTTACAAGTGGGCAAAACCATGTTGAATTGCAGGGGAGGTATACTGAAAGAATACTTTATTTTTGCATTTTGCACACAGATACTGACCAGTGTTATACTGTTATTAGACTTGTGCTTGTTTGCATCTAATGAAATTTACCTCCCCTGCAATTCAACATAGTTTTACCCACTTGTAACTTTATGCTCGTAAATTCAATAGTGCGTAAGTCTGTAAACATTAGGAGGCATCTGCGAGTGAACCACATTATCAGGTGTATTGGCATGAAATGGCACCTGTAATATGGCAACATGGTTTTTCAAGATTCATTTTTGCAGCTTTCTGTGTAGACACCAATTGTGAGTCAGATCCTTAGAACTAGAATTAGTAAACTGCAGGAAATGAAAAGTGAAGATGTATCCCATAGCAACCAATCAGATTTCAGTTGCAATTCTGTAGTATATAACAGAATAGTTACATACTAGCATCTAATTGGCTAGCATCTGATTGATTGCTATGGGCAACATCTCCAGTAAATCTAGACCTTAAGCTGGTCATACACAATAAGATAAATTGTTCCAATCTAAACATTTTTTAAGAGAGGGCAAAAATATGTTGAATTGCAGGGGAGGCAAATTAAATTAATTGCAATCAGTATTACAGGCGAGAGATGTTTCCTTGCACAAGTCTAATAGCGGTGGGGCTGATTCAGTGACGTGATGTCATGCGCAGATAGTCTCTGAATAGCACGGAGTCGGGCGCAAAGCCCGGCTCCGTGCGTCTGAGACTCCGGCAAATGCAAATGAGAAAGGGGCGTTCCACGCCCCTTTTCTCATTTGCATTTGCGCTTTTAGCAGGACTAAGCCGGCTGCATAAAAGCCTGAATCAGGTCCAGTGTAACAGTAACACTGGTCAGTATCTGTGTGCAACATGCAAAAATAAAGTATTCTCCCTGCATGCAAACACTGACATTCATTTTACCTCCCCNCATGACGATGTGTGGGAGAATACAATATTCGTCAGTTAGTGAATTCCATTTTTGTATCCATTGTATTGCAAAAATCGTCACCGCGATATCCCATTGACGATCTGGAAACGTCAATCAAAATGACGAAAAAAAACACATTCGTCACTTAGTGAATACACATTTTTGGAAATCGTCAGCAAAATCGTCAGCCACTGACGATTTCTAAAAATCGTCAGTTAGTGAATTCCCCCCATACTGTGAAGTTCTATCTTTTATTTTCACAAATTCTGCTTTCTACACTTAAAGCATCTTAATTAAATTATGTGTAATTATAATTTAGAAATGCCTTCGAGCCATAGACAATAGAAATGTAATGCTTATCGTGTTCAATAGACCTACTTAAGTTACGTAAACTTAAAAATTAACATATTGCACAATTGTTTCTTTCATAAAATAATAATCTAGTCTCTAAAAAGTCTACTGTAAACTGTATTATTTAAAAATGTAATGTTGAATTAAGCCTGCTCTATAACAGCATTTAAAACTAATTACTACCACTGTTTATACAACCTAATTTGGTAAGAAAATGTAGTAAATTAACTCATAATGTCAAGGTTAAGATCCCCCAATATGGTTTGTTTTCATTTAATTGCTACAAATTGAATTCATTACAATTGTCACTGATGCTACAAGACATAGAACCTGTTTCCTTGTCAGAGTCTTGGAGCAAAAACTCCTTTGTTCTTTCTAATAATCAGGGTGGAAAGAAATATTTTATGCAGCAGGGAATTAGAATACACAATTCTGTGGTGAATAGCTAAATCTAGAACGTATTGTAAAGTGATATGTTTATTAGAAAACAAGACTTTCATTGATTCTTTGTATGTATTGACTGCTTTTATTTAAAATACTCTCATGATTATATTGCAGTTTTTGCAGTAAAATACAAGGAGTAATTTATGAAGCGTACTGGTTTATCTCATGCGTCTCTGAAGTACAGTTGATGATGCAGGTTCACTGCAGAAAACCGCCTTATCAAAATATATATATTTTGCATAGAAAACTTCTTAATTAAATAGTCAAATTCTTATATCTTATTAAATTTCATATAATTGTCTGCTCTATGAAATTACTTTTATTCTTAATATATATTATATATAATATATATTTTTATTCTTAATATATTTTTTATACAAAGTATCATTGTAAGAATATCAAATTTATATGCCTTGGCCTGATATATGTCCTTTAAGCATAGTTAAGCTGTGACTCAGTGAGCCTTGTGCTGCCAACTATACAGGGAATTGTACACACTCCAATACCAAATTGCTGTGGCCAATCAGAAGAAGGGGGTGCTGAATGACCGCAAACCCCTACAGCCAATCAGGGGCTGTGATCCGTGGCAGGGCCGGTACAGGGGGTGACAAGGGGGGCAGCTGTGATGGGCCCCAAGCTTCAGGGAGCCCTTTTACTAGTGTTATCACTATTGAGGGGGGCCACAAAAAATCTGGGTTTACCGGGGCCCCAAGATTTCTGTTGCAAGCCCTGAGTAGGGGATTATAGTGGGGGGTGGTAATGAATGGCGCCGGGGTCTCCTTCTAATTTTTTTGCCTGTGGCCCTATGGCAAAGTCAATGGGAACTATGATGTTATTTAGCTGTCTACAAATTTGATCCCTGATCAATACCAAGGACAATGCGGTTGAAACGTTGGATAACAATCTAATCAAATAAAGAGAAATTGTCCCTGGAACTGTGTGCAGTATGCAAAAACATAGTAATGTGCCTGCATACAAAGAATAACATCCAATTTACGCCCTGAAATTTTATAAGCCCTTATAGTGAATGGAGAACAATATATAGAACATGGGAGAAAACAAGAATAATCCCTACCATTTTAACCCAACTCTTTGCATAATGTATCCCCTGTAGTCACATATCCGACTTACAGTTCTGAATAATATGTTGTGTAGATGAGCTTATTAAAGAGACATATGGAGCTCTATTATTAATAAGCATCAATTTTCTTCCAAGTAGAGCTTAATGCATCTCCATATGCCCTGATGCTAGTGGCTCCTTATGCCCTCATAAGTAAGCATCCAAATTCTCCCATGGTGACACTCAATATTATTCCCCTACTCTTCAGTGTTTCAAAAACCTGCATTCAGCTCTTCCCAAGCATTTGTACCCCACTCCCTATTTTCTTATATGACCACTCATTAACTTTGTATGTCTCTCTGATTCATCCTCAGCTCATTCACACCTCCTGTTATCTCTCTGACTGTCACTTACCTTCTCCATGTCTTTTTGCCCCACACCCCCATCTTGGGTCTCTTTTCCACTCCGATATCTTTCTAGCCCCACCCACCCTTTCACAATATCTCTTCTACCTCTTCTCACCACCTTCTAATTCTTCACCCTTTTATTGATGTTTACAGTCACTTCACAAAATCTACTATATGGAAGTTTTTATGATGCAGACTTTATGTGACGTTCAACATTCCATTGCTATTTCCTGGTACCCCATACTACTGCATAGGTATTGAGTTGGCCCCTTAATGCCCCTCACCCTAATTTCTGCATTTGACCAATCACAAGATGGTGTAATAACGTTATCAGGTCTGAGGTTATGGGATTTATAGAAATATTTTCATTATTATACTATATATTTTTTTATTCTGTAGTAAAAAAGAAAGCAAAGCTCATCATAACTAATCCTGGTGTGGTGATGATAAAAGATTGCAAACATTGATTTAAGATAGTATAAAATCCTAATTTTCCACACTGCAGTTTATGAATAGACATCTCTGTGTACGAAGTTAAAGACCATTGTATTTTGTTTCGGTTTGAGATCAGTTTAAATTGATTTTAAGCAAACATTTAAAAAATGATAAACTTGCATCAGAGCACAAAAATAATACAAAAATTAACAAAAACAATATAAAATATAAAAAAATGTGATAAAAAAATTACAACCCTCTTGAAAAAGATGATCCAATAAGTTCACAGTACATTTTTTTACATGCAACATTTTTTTTATTACATTTAATTTATACAAGATTACAAATGAAGAATAAATCTATTTACAGTAAAAATGAAAATGTATTTCATATTTTCTTGTGTCATTAAATAATAAGTATTAAACACTTTATTATTACTTTAAATATAAACACAATGCATAAGACTTAATAAGAGGTCTAATTTTTGTTGTTTTATTGATTTTTTTATATTCATAATCTGCTAAAGAATCTATTCAATCAATTTGTTTCAACACTTGTTTAAGTGGATAACTATTAAAATAAAATCAATCTACATTTCTTTTCCACAATTTAGTTTTTTGATGATTAGTTTCACATTGATGGGCAATGTAATAAACTATGGCAGCTGTATTGTGTTGACATGTAAACCAAATGTAATCTTACAGAAGGAAGGTATTTATTTATTTAGATATGCCATAGTTATTACATTGCATTGCTGAAATATCCTAACTACAATATATTTGAACTAACATTAATAGAAAATAGATTATATCATATTAGTATAATTATTATTATTATGATTAATAATAATAATAATATTTATAATAATAATATATACCAACATCATTAAAAAATAATAATATTAATACTACTACTAATAATAACTATGATCATAATAATACAATTTGGCTAGTGTTTATTATTTAATGAAAGCATGTGTATGAAATGCATGTTTTGAACCAATGAATTTATTTTAAGTCCCTATTTATGATTTTTTTTTGTTAAACCGCAGTGTAAATAATTTCTTATACTTCCCCCCACCTTTACTTCCTTGGAAAACAGTGTTATTTTTGTACAGCTTATAAAGTGCGACCCCTTCACATATATCATCTTACACAGAGTGAATAGAACAGTGAAGGACAGACTGTGTGGTCAGTGTTTTCAATATCCCCCCTGCAAGCCATTACATCATTCAGCTACTCTTTAAGAGGATTTTCAGCCGGCTTGGCTTCGTTATTAAAATAGTAATTAATTTTTTCCTCTTCACAAAACCTGAAGACCTTCAAATGGAGGCCTTAGAGCTGGGGCACTTTTCTTTTGAAAGTGGCCTTTCTGGGAGCCATAATCGCCTCTCCAACTTTACAGTACACATGTTCCTCAGTAAATGTGATTAAAAAGCCATACAAAAAAACCCTTGCAGAAAATTAATTCAGTTTCCAGAATAAAAAGTTTGATAAAGTTGTACAATGCTCCGATGACAACACATAATAGAAGTGCAAAGTTCTATCCCCTTTAAGGATAAATGAGCGGCCAAAAAGGTCTGGCAGTTCCCAGAGTAAAAACATCTGCTACAGCTAATTCACTTTAGCTTTTGATTGTAAAATTCATTAGCCATATCAGGCAGCTGTAGCTTCAAACATGTTGCTGGAAAGAACATTTTTACAGGCTCAAATGCCATTTAATCTCCTAGCAATGAAAATGTATAAAAAGTCATCTAATGAAGTAGTATTCTATAAATTATGTTTTTAGGTTGACAAATGACTATTTATAACTAACACAAATCAGGGAGAGCAAACATGTTGTTTAATGGCATATCTGCATTGAACCAGGTAACTTTTGCGATTCTCCTCTTGACCAATGTAAATAAAACCCAAGCAGACATTAGTATTTTACAGTTCAATACACAACTGGAACATTGAAATGTGGGACATCATTTTCCAAGTGTAATGGTACAAGGGAATTCATAATCGTTATGCAACATATCCAATGTGATTATATGACTATGCAACTCCTATACAGCTGCTGGTGTGTGCATGTGTATGTGTAATACGGTAACTTGTTATAATATTTCATATGATACTGTAGTAATATGTTGTAATATGTAGAACAGACAAATAAATAAAACGTATCTGGGCATCATTTTTTATATTATCTCCAAAATGTATATATGTAATATTCCTGGTCGTTATGGGGATTAACATAATTATATATTATTTTGAATTTTTTTTTCGTAATGGATTTAGATCTGTTTGTAACTGACGGAACTGGATGTAATTTATGAATTATAAATCCATGGGACCTGATTCAGCGTATCTGGCGGCCGCACGCTGCGGCCGCCAGTTACGCAAGATTCAGAGCTGCAGCGCAGGGAGAGGGGCATACCGTATGCCCCGCATCCCTGCGCTCATATAAAAAACGCAGAGGCTCCGGATGCGATCGATGCGAGCAGAAAAGCTGGCATTTAATGCCAGCTTTCAAGAGTGTAAAATAAATAAATAAATAAATAAAAATAAAAAAATAATGTTTAAAAAAAAAAACCACACACACATTGTAAATAATAAAATAATATTTATTATATTTTTTTTAACTTTTTTTAAACACTTAATGAGGCAGGTAATTGTCCATAGGACATTACCTGCCTCTCTGTGGCTGCGATACGCCTGCACCATGTCCAGACATGGTGCAGGCTGCGCTACCAATTAGCAGGGCTTAGCCCTGCTAAAAGTGCATGCGCAGATGCGCAGATCGGCGAATATTCGCGTCTCCGCCAGCCTGGCTGGCGGAGACGCAGGGCTGAATCAGCCCCATGATTACTGTCTCTGGACTGGATCCAGACTT
>JABWIB010001250.1:38786-57216 GCA_016617825.1 Platyplectrum ornatum
GCAACATGCAAAAATAAAGTATTCTCCCTGCATGCAAACACTGACATTCATTTTACCTCCCCTGCAATTCATCATGGTTTTACCCACTCTTGAATTGGAACAATTTATCTTATAGTGTATGGCCAGCTTTACTTTTGGAATCTTCTAGGCATTGCTGAAATAAAAATTCTAAAAAAATCAAACCATCTATTAATGTTATTTAAAGGGATTTATGCATGTAATACACACAATATCATAGTTTATAAATGTAAACAAGTTAATGTTAGTTGTAATTTAAAGCAGGCAAGCTAAAGAATAGAACACATTGAAAAAGACAGACATCTCTCAGAATGGTGTGAGGAGATTATAACCTGCTTTAATAAATATTTGCTTTTTATTTACAAGACAGCTATGATACATCTTTAACTGCAGCCTTTCTCACATGGCTCTCACTCACAAACCTATAATACTGCGCTATTTGAAAGAAACACTCAATCATCTTAACCACCATGTAAATTATTATTGCCTGTGGATGTTTCCACTATTACAGTAATGATCGCTAATTCACTAATATAATGAGACAGGACAATATGCTTCCTAGTAGGAACTGTGCAACCTTCTCCATTTAAACAGAATGATTATCAGTATTTACCTGCTTGAAATTCCTCTAAGTGGTTTGTGCCTGCAATGAATACATGCACATGAACAAAGATAAAATACATAATTTGTTCTGGTTTAAAATGGATATGTAGAATTTCACAGCATCTATGGGGCAGATACGATCCCACTATGTTTAAAACTGAATTATTCATATTTAGTTGTAACAGGTTAATTTCTTGAATGAGTTTTTTGAAAATCAAATATTAATATTTTCAAAGTAAGAGGTATAGCGCAAGGGCATATGTATAAACTGGAGGGTTCAGGGAAAATGTGCAAAATAATTACTTCACTGAAAGGGTAGTTGATATGTGGAATAGCCTCCCATCAGAAGTGGTGGAGGCTAATACTACAGAACAGTGTAAGCATGCTTGGGATAAATATAAGGGTATTCTGAGTCTCAAACAAAATAGCGAATAAATTTGGGTTGGTACAGTTTTAAATACACAATGGGGCAGACTGGATGGGCCATGTGGCTCTTATCTGCCGTCACTTTCTATGTTTCTATGTATCTATGTAATATACTGCAGTGGCACTTTACAAGGGAAGGAAACTATGTTTTGCATTGTGGCATGGATGTACAGATTCTAAAATAATATAGAACTAGCAATTACTAGTGTATATGTATACCAAACTGTTGGGACGGAAAAGTGTAAATGTTGCCCATAGCAGCCCAGACTGTAGCTGACATTCTCTATTATGTATTAGGAAAGTGAGAGTTAGGGGTATATTTACTAAGCGGTGAGATTGCAGTGAGATTGAAAAGATTGAATGTGTGTTCACATTCTCCAGTGTGTAAAATGAAACTGAGAGCTTAAATCTAATTAGTTGCTATGGGCAACTTCCCCACTTTTCAATCTCACCGCTTAGTAAATATACCCCTTAGAGTCTGATTGTTTTCCTTTCTCATATAACAGTCTTATTGGTTAAACAAACTTACAAATAGACAGCTACCCAGTTTCTGACCAACACCCCAGACGTCCAGAAATCTTGTTAGTTTGAAGCGGGACAAACACGGAGGCGGGAGGGACAGCAGGACAGTCCCCCAAAAGCGGGACAGTTGGGGGGTATGTATTTATGTGCCCATTACCCTTATAGGGGTATATTTACTAAGCCGCGAGTTTGCAGTGAGATTGGAAAGTGGAGATGTTGCCCATGGCAACCAATCAGATGTATATATATATATATATATATATATATATATATATATATATATATTTATTTATTTATATGTTTGTCAATGTTTGGAATGGGCTCTCACAGATTAATCGCCAAGGGGCCCCAATAAAACTTGATCCTGATTTTAGTAATGCATTACCCAGCTGGTAAAGTCAGGAACAATGTTTAGCTAAATAAGGGTATTATGGGTATGCTTAATAACCAACAAGATTCTTCTTTAAATAATGTTGAAGGAGCTATGGGTCTGATGCTTTCTCACTGGAAACATACAGTCTAAATAAATATTGTCTTAATCAGTGACACCAGCAAGGATCTGACCTCAAGAAGGACTAGAGATGAGCTCAAACCTACACAAACACAAGCTAAAGAACGGGACATTCACTACTTACTATACGTGGATCATCTAACATGTAATATTTATTCAGATCTGGGAGCGACAGCAACAGCAATAATACTGTGTAATTATGGCCTATATTTAATAAGACTCGGGAATGGGAATGCACACATGTTGCCCCTATTCACCAATCAGATTCTTGCTCTCAGATTCATTTTGCGTACTGGAGAATGTCAGCTAGAATCTGATTGTTGCTATGGGCAACATCTCTATGGGAAACAACATCTCCATTCCCACAGTTTAGTAAAGCTAGCCCTATGTTTTATCTGTAGCACCAAATGTCTTTGCTCTGTATTAATCATTTAATTGTATTATTATCATATTGTATTATTATGTTAGGTTATATGCAATATTTTGGCACTCTTGCAATGTAAGACATTTAAAATTTTACTAAACAACCTTACTTATCATTATGAGCATCCTCTCTAGGAATGGTTATGAAAGGTTCAATGCACTTCATTTCCTTTTGTCAAATATATTGATAAAACTGAAGTGAAAAGCATGTGAGAGATGGTTTTCTTCCCAGAGCAAGGGATGTACTCCTGATTGTTATGTACGCTCCTCCTTCAACAGGAATTCCCACAAGCTGCAAAAACACAAACCCTCTCTTCCTTGGCTGCTTCCATAAACCATACTGTGTATGTTTGTGTATATTTCATATCAGAAAAAATGCTGAAGTGTCCAGATAAACGAAATGCAATGGAATATAAGCTATGAAGATAAGGGGAAAATATTATGATATAAAATATTTCAACCGTTCCTGGCTGACACAATTACATAGATTATAAATGTATTTTTCCTATTTAATGGCAGTAGTAATAATCTTAATATTATCAAAGAATTGCAATTTAACAATTACTTTTACTTTGTAAAAATAAACAGGATCTAGGGGTATATTTACTAAGCAGGGAGATTGCAGTGAAATTCGAATTTGGGGAAGTTGCCCATGGCAACCAATCAGATTTGAGTTCACATTCTCCAGAGTGTAAAATGAAACTGAGAGCTCAAATGTGATTGGTTGCCATGGGCAACTTCCCCAAATTCGAATTTCACTGCAATCTCCCTGCTTAGTAAATATACCCCCTAGACCAGATTCTAATCCACCTGTACTGGCAATGTAGACGTGCTGGAGAGAGGACTGAACCTCGTCTCACTTCCCTCTTTCGTGGATCGAAAAAGGCAGGAGTACCTACCTTAAGTCCCTTGTGGGGTTGGGTTTTCCCTGCACAAATCAGGGCCCTGCACAAATCAGGAACCATGGCACTGGGGGACCAGATGGTAGTCTGGATTCGGTCCTTGAATACAATTGTGGTACTGAAAGTGTCTCCAATGTGTTTCCAACGATTGGGTTGGAAGGTGCGCATAAAAGTGGGAGGGAGTCTGTATTAAAATTGAACAGCGAGGGGTATTATGGTGTTCTTGCAGATGGCCTTGCCAGTGATGGAAATGGTCTACCCATACCAACAAGGAAAGATGGATCCAGAGTGATCCTGCTGATGCTGAGTCTACAGTTTTAGATATAGATAAGGTTCAAAATAGGGATTACTTGGTTAGAGAAGCATTCTATTTGAAGCATGGTAACTAGTTTGGTTATGATTAAGTTCCTTTTAAGACCTGCTTACTACAATAAGGTCAATGTCTGGGGTCTCTGAACTAGACCTTAAAATGATCGCCCCAGGAGAGTAAATTAGTCCTCAGTTCAGGTTTGTTTTTAAAGCAATAAAATTTTGTTCCAAAATAATGTTTTGTACTTTCCTATGTATTTATTATAATCACATGCAGTGGTCGAAGTGGAAATTTAGAAGTGGGGGTATGGTCACTCAGAAGTGGGGGTATGAAAACATAGAAAATAATGGAAGTCAATGGAGATTTGAAATGTTTCCATTACACCAGAGGGAGAAGTGCCGGTATGGCATACCCCCGTATACACCCCCACTTCGAGCCCTGATCACATGGATAAACAATTGAAGTTAGCCATGTTCACAGCAAGGAGAAGCTGACAACTTAAACTTAATCATTCTTTCCTGTCCCGCTTGGCCCCACAATGGTTGTAAGATGTGCGCAGACATGTTTGCTCTTCAAATTAAACTGATGCTCTGTAGCATGCACAGTGCTTCTCTTTGGGATCTTAAAGATTTCTAAGCCCCCCAATAGAAAATCTAACCTTCAACCTGCCTCTAATGCGTACCCTAACCCTCTCCTTTTATTACTCTAACCACTCATTTCCAGCAATCTAAACCCAATCCTTCCCATAGCCTAACCCTAACCTTCCCCTTCTATGCTCCATCACCTCCCTGCTGCCTAACCTTAACATTTCCTATATATGCTCCATTCCATATTGCTGCCTAACCCTCACCTTCACATTCTCTGCTAAATACCCTACCCCCTGCCTAACCCTAACCTCCCCTTTCTCTGATGTTGTTGTCGAGAGCTGTCAGATTGTGTATTTCGAAAAGGGGACTTTTGTAACAACAGGCGCATCCTCTGAAAGTACATCAGAAAAACCTCAGGAATTGCAGAATAGTTCAGTTTTGTAAAATTCTTATTTAATCTATAAGATATTTGCAATGGATAGAAGAAATGTACATTGGATTCTTTAAATAGACCCAGCAATGGCCATGTTACAACCCATTTGCATCTATAATGTTTGATACCACTCGGTGGAACTAATTTTCCTATTGCTATTTTACCTGAGAGATCTTTCCTCAGTCATAGTGGATTCTTCTATTGCAGGAAATGGTCTCTTGCACTTTATATCTTATGGCTGTCATTCACACAAACAGTCACATCCGTCTCCAAAATAAGTATTTACTTAAAAAAGCAAGAAATGACCTTTATCTGTAAGGAAGTGCAATGTTAGTTTAGTTATATTCATTAAATACGTTTATCAGAAATGAAATGTTAGGAATATGAGATAATAAAGTGTCATAATTCCAGGAACAGATAAGTGCAGAATAATAAAGATATTACTTATATTGTGAAAATAAAAAGTTTTTTGTGAGCAAGGATGCAAAGCTGTAATCACTTATACTGGAAAGCAAGCAAATAATGAATTCACACCTAATGAAGAACTGATGGACATGGAGAAAGTACACAGAGCAGTATAGAATAAATGACCAAATACATGGCAAGGACCCCGTTCAGAATATCACCAAAAAACTGGGGATTTCAGGAAATTCCTGTGCTTTCTGAATTACCCAGTTGTTTTGGCAACGGTAGAATTTTGAGAGACGGTGTTACCTTCTAATTCCCAGTC
Source organism: Platyplectrum ornatum (assembly GCA_016617825.1). NCBI lineage: Eukaryota > Metazoa > Chordata > Amphibia > Anura > Limnodynastidae > Platyplectrum > Platyplectrum ornatum. Next base: position 44,252 of record JABWIB010001250.1, read on the forward strand.
ATCCTCACTCTGATCAGTGATCACTCAGCATTATTAAACCCAGTTAGTGCCTTTAGACTTGATTGTTTACGCAGCCAAGCACAGTAAAAAGCCAATAACTGACTGACGCAGTATAACAATGTGTTACCGGGATTCAATGTGAGCAGTGTAGACCTGGGAATTTCATACCAAATTCCCGACTCCGCAGTGATCTTCAACCTGAACAGGAGTAGCACATCTGTGGAGAAATGTACTAAGAGGCGCGTTTGATTTTGATTTCTATGTGAAACCGACTTGTTTTTCAGGCAAGTTTGCAGTGAGATCATTTCTTGTCTTAAAATGTATTTGGCGCCACACGATTGATTTTTCGCCTTGCCTCATCCAATTAGCAATCAGTTTGTTAATGAGTCAATGCCTTTATGGTCTTTACTCCCTTGTTTCAGTGAGTGTGTTTGGAGTTGGTGAGTGATGAAGAGGTTTTGGGTTGGAGCGTTGGAGTACTGGTTTGAGCCATATGAAGGGATGCTGTGCAGCGTGCTGCCTAGAGTCATTGTTGAAAGAATAGATGCTCGGGACATTGGTTGTCCCGGATTGTGAAGGTAAGTTATGAAACACGTGTGTAACGGATAAATAGATATTACTTCATTTATTACGTTTTAGCAAACTTTGACAATTCTCATACAAATAGAACAGCCTACTGTGTCTGTCCCTGTGACTCCATCTGCTGTTGCCACTGTTGTGTCGCAAGGTGCTGGCTCAGAATCACAATCCAGCATCCCACCTAAAGCTGCGGCCAGGATGAAGAGATTTCTGGTAATGATGACCAATATTTTTTATTGTTTTTTTTTTTTTTGCTGCAGTATAATGTTTTTTTTTATTTTTTTAATAAAATATTCTATAACATTTACATGCTGCAAAAATGACATGATGTCATAACCTATCCTACATGATTATTAGTTCATTGTACATATTGCAGTTAATAACTACTATGTTTTGTATACTTATGTTGTATATGGTTTTTAAGGTTCTTCGTATGACTTGGGTCCCACTCTGTATTCGTCATGAACTATGGCATAGAAGTTGATCCTGACAAACTATATTTATATAGCATAGTACAGTATAAAATGTACAACCTGAAGCACTTCTTTTACGAAATCACACATATGTCTCTTATAAAGTAGCAATGAGGTATGTAACAATAAGTATAATGGAAGAATTAGAAGTAAACCATCTGGTGAGACATGTTTATACATCAAACATTCTTCACTCATCCAGATAAAACGAGATTTATACAACTGGCAAGAAAATGATGAATGCATGTATCTAGTTAATAATAAAATAGTTGGTAATACCTTCCTTGATATTGTATTAATCCATCATTTAATAGCTTCTTGTGATTCTGCAACTGATGCAGACCAGTAGCTCATTTCAACAATAAAACTTTATTAGATACAGCTGCCCTATAAACTTGTAAATTGCTCTTTTTAAGCAGTGTTTTAGAAATGTAGGAAAAAATACGTTATTTTTGCTAGATATTACATTACAATGTTAATGACAATTAATTATCCAAATTCCAAATTTTAACATGTAATAATGCTAAAGCATTGATACATAGAACAGACATAAAATATGTTTCATTTGAAATCTTTTTACTTGAGGTTACAAATATCCCCTGATAAAACCATAGGAATGACAAATGGATCCAGAACTTTAGACGAACAACAACAGTAACAGTAATAAGCAGCAACAGTAAAAGTAAGAAAACCATGGTGACTTCAGGGATAGTCATATACAAAACATGACGATTCATTTTGAGAGAAAAGTTTTTGTAACAAAACAATTGTACCTTGTAATATAAAGTAGATAATTATTTCTGTGCTGAAGTATTTTCCTATCTAAAAAAGTGAAACTTTACAGGGATCACTCACATTGTACAGATGCAGATCTGCACCTTGTTGATTTTAGCTCAGACTGAGCTCCATAAGCAGCAATAGACTGGCTCAGTGGGGGCCAAGGCCTGATTAAGGGTTATGACTGCCCCAGGCTAAAACACTTGATGCATTTACATGGATTCCATGCTTAGTTTATGTGCAGTAGGTGAAATTTAAATTGACTTTATTCTTGTATTCAGTTAAAAGTTATTCATTTTCAAGTAGGGAATGATCCTAAAGCGTACCTGGCATCATCCTAGTAACCCAGTACAAACAGCATCCTAATGACTGCCATCCACCACAGAGAGCATCCATATGGCCACCACTCAATACAGACAGTATACTAGTGATTGCCACCCATATAAACAGTATTCTGGTGACTGCAACTCAATGCAACCCTTAGCATATAAGCTCTCCTATTATCTCATCCCTCCTGTATATATCCATTGTAATACATTATACACATCCCAACTATTTCAGTTATTATTTTCTGCCCTCATGCTATGTATGTATTACATGTTTGGTACTGAATGCTATGGCATTGCACCCCATGTTGTATACGATCTCATGTCTGTTATTGTACCCCATGTTATATATGTACTTTCACTATGTACGGCGCTGCGGAAACTATGTGGCGCCTTATAAATAAACTTTAATAATAATAATTGTGATGCCCCATAAAATTATGCACCCTAAGTTACTGTCTTGTCACCTTTATGGTTGGTCCAAGCTTATGGGGTCACTGTCCAAAAACATCAATATAAGAAGTATTCAATCCTGAGCAACATACATTGGAAGAATTGGGTAGTTGTAAAAATAAAATGTACATGTTCTTTGATTTACAATACTCTATAGTATACAAAATACAAGTGATGTTTCTCTATGACAGCTTTCTGTAAAATAAAAAAAGGAAGATTGTATGCTTCCTTTGGTAAGGGTGTCTATAATACGTCACTACATTTATATATATATATATATATATATATATATATATATATATATATTGCTATAAAAATGTATGGTGGTACCTTTAGTCAGATTATCAGCTGCTGTCTTCTCTGTCAACTTGACTCTTTGTGGCCAATTCAATGCTGCTTTGCGCAGTATTTTCCACCTTACGCTGTTTGTGGACAAAACTTGCAACTTTTTAGCTTGCAGCTCATAGAGCCGTGTACAAAAAGTTGCAATCTTTCACTATCGTACATGGGAAAAAGTTGGTCCTATGATTTTTTTCTCGTCTTCGCACGGCATTGAATTGGCCCCTTTGACCATGCTGGAGAGAGCAAGCATAAGTGACCTCTCCTAAAGGCAAAACTACAGTCATATTAGAATTAATGCAATTGTGTTATTTATGGTGTATATATATATATATATACCCGATAACCAACCAGAGACTCCGCATCCCATGTTATATATACACCAGAGAGGACACCTATATATATATATATATATATATATATATATATATATATGAATACCATGGACTGGCTATATATTCCTGTATATACTCTTGATGATATGATAGGCTACTTAGGTATATGGAATGCATCACTACTCCATGTAAGTGTCCACCATATGCATGAACATGGCAGTTACACATTACAGTACACTACATTTGATCCTGGATTCTGTGCAAGGATCTATTTCAGAGTCTATGCATTGTGGGAGGAATTTAAATTGTAAAGGAACCTCCTTTCTGTACAGGCCCCATTTTAAGTTGGCAGGAATGGAAAGCTTATTCTAGATTCTTGGATTCGGAAGTGTCATGTGTTCGATAATCCACTTTAAATGATCAAGAAGGCACAGAAAGAATAGTAAGTTATACTTTCGTAGACAGCGCAGATCTTAACTAATTTTATTCATAAGCTCAATTAGACAGCTATCTTTTAATACATGGAATTTGGTGATCTTCAAAATTCAGTATTTGTGTCAATGCAAAAACTTTTTTGTCAGTTAAGTATTTGTACTGTAGGTACGCTGGTTACTTAGTGCAATGAAATAAATGATTATTATGTATATATAGAACACTTTCTGCTCTCTGTTTCTCTCCCCCTCTCACTTTTCCCTTACATCCTTTTACATAATGAATAATCTGCACAAATGTATCCCAAGGGACTGACCTCCATCTGTTCTAATATCATATGCTTGTGAATCCGAATGATGCATGAGTGGAGGAGAATTAATTTCAATTGTATTATTCAATTGACAGAACCTTTGGTTGGGAGTAGGTTATGTCACTGAAAAAGGATCCAGTGTGACTGCATTTACAGTGCGTGTATTCCACTCACTCCTCTACCTTGGTCTGAGCAGTAGCAGGGTGTCTCTTTTTTCACTTTAAATTGCCCGCAAAAGCAGGAAAGCTTTACAGTCACAACAATCAATTCCAAACTGTCTCAACTAATCAGTCCATGTTGAAAGTGACCCTTTAAATTGAGTGTGAAATTGAGAGATGGAGCTCCCTTTTCTCTCTGAAGTCTAGGGCACTGTACTTGGAGAAGTCATCACTTCCTTTGGTAAGTGGGTATGTTAATAGCGATGTTCCTGCAGGTATTATGTGCTAACAAAACCATGTGTGCCTGGTTCTTCAGAGGGTTACTGGAAGGCAAAGCCATCTGGCATCACCACATTGCATATATATTATCCAGATACTAATGCTTAACATACTTGTAAAGCTAACTTGTCTCTCTTAGGGTTTGATTTTAATTTGACTAATATTCCCTTTAATAATAACATCTAATTAGAACATCCATTAAAAGTTAGTAACATTAATTTAACAGGGACACATCTAATGGAGTTCTTAAAGCAGCATTGGCATGTTTCCATTAAATTAATGTTACAAACTTTTTTAAAGGATGTCTTAAATAGGAATCATTAGTGGTGGGAATATTAAACAAATTAAACTCAGGCCTTTATTAAGAGGTGGGAGCTTTTTATCATTAATCAGAGCAAAGGTGTCTGTAGTTTTTTTGAGCCTATATAAAACATGCAGCAGGAAGTAAACTAACTTTATATTATGATGTTTGTGAACTAAGGCTATAGTGCCTGTATTGTGTTAGGGTTGAAGGTGTTTGTGCACATTGGCCTTAGGGGCTTTACATTACCATTAATGTGTCAAGTTAAACAGTTGGTCATTTATTTAAAAAACAACTTGTATTTATATTAAAAATGACCACTTTTAACATTTTACATGGTCTAAGTATTCTGCATTATATGTCGCATTTATTAATTAGTTAAACAGAACAGAGAGAATTGTGACATACATAACCTGAGCCTCTACATGAATAACTTTTATATTTTACTATATAGTTGTTAGAATAGTTTGTAGTTCATGTGTGTTAACCCATACGTTTCTTTGCAATTGTTTTTTTTTGTNTGTTTTAATGTGGTTACTGGTATATCGACAATGATACAGCCCACAGCTTTATCATGTCGCTATAACAATACATGAAATATGCCACATTAAGAAGATGTAGCTGTTCCTCACTGTAGTGATTGACAGCTGACTGCCAGAATACAAAGTGGCAAAATTTGAATTTGATCCCTTTTGATAAAACCGATAAAACCATTCAACTCATAAGAATATTGTATATTATATATAATATTGTATATTAGTTATTGGCTGTGCCTGTTAGCAATATAGTTTATGCCAAAATACTTCTGCATATTCACTGTGTATATGGGATACTAATGAGTGTACTAATATGTGCAGCTCTGAGTTACATAGCATCTCAATAAATGAATATAGATAAATAAAAAAACTGAATATATAGACTAAAAGCTGCATCATCACAACATTTGCATTACTGATATGTAGACAAATGTCTGAACTACCGTAATTGCTAAGTTAAATTTATTGCTCTCAGAGCATAATCATAGGAATGGGGTATACCTTATAAGCATTATACAGAGGGGATTTGTTTAAAATTACTTTTTTGTTACACATAACACACAACCAGCTCCCAGATGAATTTTCTGATAGGGTAGCTCTTTGTGGATGTGGTATCTACGGACAGATAAGTCTAGCACCATGGAGGTATTTTGGAAACATTATAAAGTATCACATGTATATATTATATGGTGGCCAAATCTTTGGCTTATTTTTGGCTTTGGCTTATTTATAGCAATAAATAATAGCACAATGTATAGCAATAAATGAACTCCCATGCTAGCATTTTCAATCATTTGTATTTGTGCCTACAGTCGCAGGGTAAAAAGTTTGTATCCCTTGTTAATAAAGCCACATATATATAATCCCTTGACATGCTGTGCCCAAAGATTTTTTTTTATTGCTCATCAAGAGTAAATATTTCACCCTTGTGAGATGAAAAGTAAAATAGACTGAGAAACAATAAGTTTGTTACAGTCTCTAGGGAACCTTTAAAAAATGCTCTCGAGCATAAATATTTAATCTCATCAATCCCTTTAGAGGGAAGATTTCAAGGATTGAAATGAAAGTAACCCTGATATATGATCAATGGCCTCATGGGATAAAAATACACTAAGTAAGCATTTAAAGCAAGTGAAAAGCAAGTGTTTATGTGATATCTCTAGTAATATCATACTGTCAATCAGCCACAAACTTACTAAAGCAGCAAAACTTTAGTGGCACCTCTGGCTAACAAAATAATACAGTAAGTAGCTCAACTGTCATCAGCATTAATAACTGCTGCTGTTATAGGAATGATCCTCAGGGTGTGGGTTTAACTGAGGCCGGGTTTCACTGTTGCTTCTGACGAAATCAAAATTAGTTCAAACTGCGTCCTCTAAAGATAAGGGAACTAATCATATATCCAAAAAGTACATAAGTCAATACTAGTGTGCCGGCCGCTGCCACCAGCCTGCCTGAACTCACTTAGACGCCATTATTAGCATCTAAGTGAGTTTAAATAGGCCCCACGGTCTCCTGTAGTAACCTTGTGACGTCAAGATGTACCGGCGTTATGTGGGGGGCCCGGGCGCGCAGGAATTTGTGAGTCCTGGGCCTGGGTGATCCTGGCGGCGGCCCCACCGCTACCTTAACATTTTCCATAGGGGTGGTGTAGAAAGCCATTCCGGATCCAGAATTCTATCCTAATAAATCCTGCTACACGCAAAAGGGATTCTGAGGGTGGCTCCATTTATTTATATGAGAGATATGAGGTATCACAATGAGGCCACTGAGTGAGAGAGATCCTTTACGCTGTACATGCAGCTCTGACAGGTTCAGTCAGAATGACAGTTAGTACTTAGAGTACAAAGCAACTGTGAAGGGCACAGTGTGAGAGAGAGATCATTTGCAGTATACACAGTGCAACTTGTAGTGTTTTTTGTGTGAGACAGAGGTAGGGAGAATGAATTATGGGATTATCATGGCACATTATTCATTTTGCATACATTATACAGATCACATGATCCTTCTTTTGCACTTCCTAGTTCTCCCACTTTGATACCTGATATTCATGCTCAGGTGTTATCATAATAGAGCTTGCATATAAACCACCTTTTTAGATTTTTTTGTTTGAGTAACAGCAGATGTTACATGTTTCAGTGATCCTGGTTTAATTTTTTCTCTGGACCCTGCTACCCTAGGTCTGCTCCTTTGCTCCTGGTTTCTTATACCTGATTTATCTACTGCCAAGAGATACTTCTCACTTTTAGCTTTCACCACTGTCTCTCTGTTCACCCTCTCTGCGTCTGTGCCTGACGGGCCACGTCCTGCTACTTGCCAGTCCATCCCCACCATAAGTGTACAAGTGGATTATAGTTAGATTCCTTGTCTTCCTGGTTCACCTTTGGACCCCTGCTGAATGCAATGGGCACAATGTATATATAGGGTGCACTGTGCATATGTATGTTAGATAGATAGTAAATATAATGTACTATAAGGTGCACTGTGTGTATAAGATAGAGGTAGTGTGAATATATTATGTGGTTCACACGGTTTGTGTGTGTGTAAGTGAGATTGTCAAGAAGAATGTACTATGGGTGCACTGTGTGTGCATGAGAGAAATAAAGATATATATATATATAGAATGTTTTATGGGGTGCACTGTGTGTGTGTGTGTGTGTGTGTGAGAGAGAGAAATAAAGATGTAGATAGAATGTATTAAGGGGTGCGCTGTGTGTGTGTGAGAGAAATACAGAAGTAGATAGAATGTATTATGGGGTGCGCTATGTGTGTGAGAGAAATGAAGATGTAGATAGAATGTTTTATGGGGTGCGTTGTGTGTGTGAGAGAGAAATAAAGATGTAGATAGAATGTATTATGGGGTGCGCTATGTGTGACAGAAATAAAGATATAGATAGAATGTATTATGGGGTGCGCTGTGTGTGTGTGAGAGAGAAATAAAGATGTAGATAAAATGTATTATGGGGTGCGCTATGTGTGTGTTTAGGTTATTTTTGGGGAAATGTTATAACTGGGTTGCAGACTTTCCTGCAATTTCTGTCCTGCGACTTTCTCCAAATACCCCGGGAGATTAATCAAATTTAATGTAATCACTCCCTCAGTCCTGATTGATACTATGAATGTGTAGTGCTTGATGACATCATGCCCGTCTATTCATAGATAATACATGCATTTTGTCAGTCGTGGGATGGGGCTCATGCCCTCCATAGCACCTAGTATATGTTCTCTTTAATTGTTGTTACAAGAACGAGTTCTTAATCTTATGCTCACATAGACAATGTTTAGAAAGCTCATTGGTCTTAAATCGTAATTCAGAATGGTGTAAAACTTATTGTATACAATGCGATGTTTAGTCATTAATTCTTTCAGCAGTAAAAATGCTGGCAATCAAGCGTTAACATAAAAAAGGAAAATCTAAAACTCTGTGCTTGATTAATGAAAAAATATACTGGTAAAATCTTTTTATTGAGGGTACATGCCAGTTATATTGCCTGCATTTGTCATAATTTAAAATGTCAGACCTTTCTTCATTATTTTGAAATCGTTTTGCTATCTGCATTTTTGCAATTTCATACTTATGTAGTTGGAAAATGAAAGCAGAACTCTGAGTTTTCTGACCGGTCTAGTTACAAATAACTTAACAAAATGAGAAAACCATTATTATTAGTTTAGAATTGTTCCCTGTAACTCTGAATGCATATTTGTATACATACCGTGTAGGAAGGAAAAACAAAAGCATTAGTAATAATATGCTTCTAGTTATTTAACCAAGTGCTACTTTCTTTTCTCCTGTTTATGTTACTGTATCTAAAATATTAAGAAAATAATCCCAAAATCTTTTAAACACATGAGTTACAAGTTTATCATTCAGTTTTTCCAATTTAAGGGAAAATTAATTAATGCAGTAGTTAAAGGGGAACCTGGTTAGATTATATCATTTGTTATTTGGGTTATAGTTAAAGTCACAACCTTCTATAAAAATGTGATATTACTTATTACAATATTTTTAAAGGCCCTGTCCGAGGAATCGAACCTACAACATTAGCACTGCAAAGCATCAGTGTTACCAAATGAGCCACATCCTTAAAACTACTTCAGGGCTTTGTGTCTAACACTACATAAACCCACAAAGGTGATCATGCATAAGCACTACACCCGCAGGGCACACTGTGTAAAACACATTTTTGGAAACCTTGCATGGTGGCAGGGCAAGTTACTGCACCCCAATAAAATTTAACAGACCCCTTTTCTAATGTATTGGGGATTGATACTCTCAATACTTTCTTACTTCAAATACTTTTCATACTTAAATATTTTCTTACTGAAGAAGTAAAAATTGTTTATTATATAAATGACCTGTTCTCCAAAGGTCAGCAAGTTAACCTATCATTTACCCAACCATGTTGGCTTGCATGTTATATACTACATTTATGCTTTGTGGTGCCCTGGTTGGTTTATATGCACAGTATTTGATTTTTGAATTCCCTTGCATAGCAATGTGGTAATTGTTTTAAACATTAGAATAAACTAACAATTAAAGTACTCTTATTTATTACTGATATTTTCAACTAATCAATGTAAAAATGTACATAAATTTAATTTCCATGTGTACCCAAGAGCTTATATTAATATCATTTGTTAATATAATATTTATTTCTTTAAAATAAATTAGCTTTTATGAAATATGTATTTATTTTATATTGCAAACCATTACATTTTACTGTAGATTATTTTGATTTATGTTTGCTATTGTTCCAAATAAACAGTTAGCTATTTTGAGAGTATATTGCACATTCCACATTGCTAACGACTGGATTACTTTTTTCCTATGGCATTAGCTAATGAAAGAAAACGTATAATATTGTTTATGCAGAGTTTCCAGTAAGAAGAATAAGAAGGGGGCATCAACACAGCTGCTGACAGCCCAGACATTGTATGAAATGGGTTTATCCTGCAGTTCCCTTGTCAGTGGGGTGGCCCTGTATGATTCAATCTGCATTCAAAAATAAAAGCTTTCAAAACCATACCATCTATCACCTCTTACCAACTATAAGTACCCTTTTGACTGCTATTGCTTTTGCTGCAAAATAACACATTTAGTCATTTGTCATAATTATAAGAGAGTACCAACGGCATGGAATACAGGACCGCCTATTAATGCTGCCAAGACTGTTATAATACAGTCAGCAGGGGATTTCTGCTGTGAGCAAATCACAACCGCAGTGCCAGTTAAATTCCAACCGAAAGGTCATACATGACCTTTGTAAGCAGTTCATCTCCAATGATTGATCTGTTAGCAACAAAACTAATAATTACACAGCTCTTCATTTCCACTTCGTCTTTGTAACATAACATTTCTCTCAGTATGGTGGATCCAGGCCACTTTGGAATAAATTGTTGTACTATAAACCCAGTAAAACCCCACAGGTGCATCTCAAGTTTCCACTGCTTATTTTTTCCCTCTCTGCAGGTAGTTCACAAAGGAGGCTAAACAATGACACATTAATTTCTATGTTTCATTTTTAATTCCCCCGTTAACACAAGTAACATCTTTTAAATGATCTTTCTTTTGTATGGTTATATTCTGCAGGGTGCATTAACAATTCTTTGTTTTATGACTTACATTTCAATTTATCACTTATTTTTAGAAAACCGAAGCTAATTATTTGTTGCTCCTGACAAAAAACGCATTATCTGGAAGCATACTTTGTAATTTAATATCTCCTGCTCTAATGCCTTTTTCAGAAATAGATTCTATGTAAAGGAAGAAAGGAAGATTGCAACAAGCTTCTAGAGAAACTAATATTGTAAATTAGGCTACAAAGGCATTTATACAGAAAATATTTTATTCTTTTAAATATATATATTCTACAGTATATCAGGCTTACATTTCATTTATAGGGCACAAATTTATGAGGCACACATTATTACTATTATCATTTTTTTATAGGGAAAAGGGGAATACATTAGTTAACATTGTAGTATACAATGTAGCACATAGCAAAAGTTATGGGGGAACAAGATAAACAATATATCGGGGTACAACATGGTTAATACATGGCGAGAACAATACAAGTACAATGTGTGAGGTATAATAATAGGGAATGAAGAAGAAAGATAACTTGGAAATCGAGTGCATGAAGGGAAATCGGGGAGGAAGGTCAGTGGAGAGATGATGGAAGATAGGGGGCAAAGTGAAAAATGAAAATGGATGGCACTGATCTAACAAGAGAGGGTGAACAAACAGGAGATGCAAGAGTGCAGGAACCAAAGTGGGTAAGTTTTGGTAGAGTAAGGGTGAATCTTAAAAGTGAGTTTTGAGGAACTGTTTAAAAGCTTGTGGGTGGAGTATACCTGAAGGGCTGTGGTAGGTCATTCCAAAAAGGAAAGGGGGGGGGGGGGGGGGTGGCACAGGATGTATCCTAGTCAGTTGGTGAGTGCATTAGTGGCAACAGTGGTTGAGAGGCAGTCAGACACGTTGTATTGGAGAGAGGTTGTCATCACCATAGATGACAAAAGAACTGATGAGGTTGCGAGAAAGGAGATATATATATATATATATATATATATATATATATAATTGTAAAAAAAATTGGATGCAGAGATGGTATAGTTGCTTCTCTTTTTGTAACAAGTAAGTTTATACATACAGTCATTACCCATACTGGCTAAGTCAATTTGTTTAGGCTTTGTAGTCTTGTATTTGGTTTGTACTCTAATAAAATCCAACAACAACCAAAGTCAAAGTCTTCAATCATGTCACATATATGTGTCCTCTATGGTCTTCCTTTCTCTGTTCTTGGTTGTGTTCTTGGCAGAGGCGAAACTAGATAGTCATGGGCCCAGGCGCAAAAATATTCTTTGGGTCCCCTTCAAAGGGCTACAACCAGACTGCGAAAAATATGCCATTTTGGTTTTAATAATTTAATTTAATAGGCGGTACAGTCTTGGTTTATTGGTTTAAATGCAGCACCTGCAGGTCCCATGAGCCACGAGTCCTGGGAACGCCATGGGCCCCTGGATCCTCATGGGTGTCTTGCACCTGCTACACCAATGGTAGTTCTGCCTCTGGTTCTTGGTTCTAATCTATGGACAAAAAATATGACTTCATAATTACTCAAATTATTATTAAAAAGGGAAAATGACTTATAATAGGAAAGTCTGCAAACATTAAAGAAAGAAAGATCTCTCCTAACCATGTGCAGGTGCACAAGGTCCCTGTCTGTAAACAATCCCAAAATCCTTTGCTGCAGTAATATGCTGCAATGACATACTCATCCACCAGGTGGCCGTACTGAATTTTCTATGGGAATTGGTGCTCTGAAGATCGTGTGTCAGTATACACTAAGATTTTCTGCAGACGTCAGGACATTGTTGATCACAAATATTAGGAAATTAAATGAGCACAGTCTGTCTGAAACAATCCTGAAGCATTTTTGGTGAGTACACACTGAACAGATGTCTACTGAAAGGGTTGTTTATCTTTTGATTGAAAGATAATCTTTCTAATGTGTACTCAGCATTAGGAAACCAGTGAGAGGAGATAGAGATGGTTAGACACAGCATAAACATCTTCCATAGGTGTTTTACAATATATTTGTTTTGCAGTTATTATATGGTTTAGATTATATATATATATATATATATATATATATATATATATATAT
>JABWIB010001250.1:65148-78762 GCA_016617825.1 Platyplectrum ornatum
GAGGCAATGCTAGGCAATAGGAGGTAAGGAGAACCACTGGAGAACCAGCAGGGACGGGAGACAGAAAACTATAACTGTAACCTAAAAAGGGACGGAAGCCAATGGGGAGAGAGGAGAGGGACGAGCCCCCAGAATGACGCGGCCCGCGGCGCCGGAAGTGGGACGCGATCGCAAACCGGAAGTAGCGATCGCGAACCGGAAGTAGCGATCGCGTCAGGTTACCCCAGCAACCGGACGCTGGGATCGTACAGCGGGGCGGTCCCTGACAATGTTATAGGAGCAAACACCAAACAGTTCTTCTTTCCAGCTCTGTGTTCATACTTTTACACATTTCTAATTTTCAAGCAATCTGAATGAATTACTAAAAGATTACTGTCAAGCATCAGGTTTATAAATTGTATGCTTCATTTAACTTAAAGTGCTAACAAATGAGAATCCGTCCATAGAAGTGTCATCCTTCATCGCAGAGGGCAGTGTCTGTCACATTAGGGATCTATATGCTCAATTAACCACTGGCAGACTCCATTTTTTCTCCATCCCCTTAACCAATATGTATTCCTTTTCACAAGACATTTACTAAAAGCTTTATGTTAGACTAATGTTTACATCTCCTTATGAATGCACCATTGTATGCAGAATGACTACTGTAATGATTGAACAAAATAAAAAATAGCTTTAACATTATGTAAACATTCCTCAAATGTGTAAAAAGATCCTCAATGTATGATGAATAATAAAGCCTTGAATCCAGACTTAAAACGGGCCTACGATATGGAACTGGATCGAGCTTTCCATGCGGACTGAGGGCACTGTTAGTGAATAGAGTGAACTCCCTTGATACCCCTAAACAAGCCCACACTGTCCACGCTATAATTTAAATGTTCTGGCTGCTAAGTGAAATTTAGGTTAACAGGGAATAAGGCTCGGTTCATGGCGCACATAGCATTGTTCCATGTACTAGGAATTCCGCACACTAACAGTATCAGGTTTGATTGTAATGTGGTTCCATGTATAAGTACCTCATTCGTGTATACGCAGTACCCTTGAATAAGTATAGTGTTGTAATAGAGTCTGAATATTGTCTTAAAATATTGGGCCTAATCCTAAACTAATGAAGACAGTCAAGGTTCTGGACAATGTTATAATTCTCTGTCTGCTTTCATTATTAAGACAGACATTGTGTATTTGGTTTAGTTTACATTATAGGTAAACAGAAGAAACTATGGGACCAGTGTTTGAGAATAAAACTGTTGCATACATATAAAAATTACAGAATACAGAAATGAGAGATTTTAATATAGAGAGCCAGAGCTGCACTTACATCTATTTTGCTGTGTTAGTTTAGTAATTGTTAGCACAGCAAATGTACACAATAGGAGTGAGCAAAGTGACTTTTCCACATTTATTATATATAAATATATTTAAAACATGAATTTAAATATAAGCTTTCATTTAAGATTAACTAAGCATGGTTGCAAAATGTTTCAAGTTTGTGGGGCATAGTGCCAGAATCCATCCAGGTGGGAAGGGTAGGGTGCACACAGGCCACCTATTTTCTTAACACCCCTGAAGTTTCATGATTCTCTAGGAGGGGACTGCCTTAGCACTCTATAGGGGAGCATAATATCGATTGATAAACTAAAATGTTATATTGGACTATGACTACGGTGCATTTATCAGATACAAGGGGCAAAAGTGGAAACTAGACACATATACAAAGTGCAGAAGTCAAAACTGGACACATAAAGGGGCAGAAGTGGAGGCTGAACACATATACAAGGGGCAAAATTGGAGGCTGGACACACATACAAGCGGCAGAAGTGAAGGCTGGACACACATACAAGGGGCAGAAGTGAAAACTGGACACACATAAAGGGGCAGAAGTGGAGGCTGAACACATATACAAGAGGCAGCAGTGGAGGCTGGACACACATAAATGGGCAGAAGTGTAGGCTGGACACACATAAATGGGCAGAAGTGGAGGCTGGACACACATACAAGGGGCTGCAGTAGAGGCTGGACACACATAAATGGGCAGAAGTGGAGGCTGGACACACATACAAGGGGCAGCAAAAGAGGCTGGACACACATAAATGGGCAGAAGTGGAGGCTGGACAAATAAAGGGACAGAAGTGGAGGCACAGTGGGAGAAATAGAGACACACATGAAGTGGCAATAGTGGAAACTGGACACATAAACAAGGGGCAGAAGTGGAGGCTGGACACACATGAAGGGGCAGAAATAAAAAATAATTCTAATAATAATAATAATAATTATTTGATACCATAACTTAGTATATGCGATTTGTTGTCCTTTAACACACACTAAATCGACAGTATTTACAATATATCTTTTTTTACAACATTGTATGTTTTAGTTAATGCAAAATATTTTACTAAAGTTACTTAATGAAAATCAAAAACATATCTGAATGAAAAAATATAAACTACATTCAGTAATTATAGACTTCCTATTTACTCCAAAAGTGGAGTGGAACGATAATTGATCAGTCCCTGTATGCATTTTTTTGTTATAATTGCATTTTCACAAAATGATAATGATCATAACTGGACGGAATCCAAAAGCATCATTATTGTAATGGAACATGTTCTCGGCTCGAAAGCAGGCAATAATGATCTACTGAAACAATTAAGTGCACAAAACCACATAAGGCATATATGACATTTGCATATTGTCTTCTGTCATGTATAGAATGTTATCTACAATAATTCAATAGACAAAACTATTTCAATGCTACAATATATATATATATATATATATATATATATAATATACTGTATGCACTGTTTAAACATAACCTGTTCATTTATTTAATCACATATATTATCAAATCACGTATGGTGTATTTTGGAACAGAATTTCAAGGGAAAGATTAATGTTCAAATTCCAAAACAAGATAAATAAAACAAATCATAAATAAATAAATACATAAAAAATTGGTGAATGGATGAAGGTGTAATGTAACAATTTTCCCAACCAACCCAACCCAATTTTATTTATTGTATGAAGGTGCTATGCAGGGTCGGCATGTCCATTAGGGATCTTAGTTGGGCACCTAGTGCACGGCGGTAGTGTGATAAAATATTAGTAAAACAAAATGAAAAATAACAATAACAATAATTAAAAACCGTGAGGGCAGACGGCACCACCCTGTTGCACTCCTCTGTGGTTTTGAAGCAGGGTGACATCATCACATCGCGCCGGTATGTGATGTGATGACATCACGTCTCCACGTCATTTGCTGGCAAGGGGCGCATTCCTGGTCTGCCTAGGGTGCTTGGAGACCTAGCACCAGCCCTGATGCTATGACCTAGTAATTAACATATGACCTGAAAGATCATAGTACCCTCCCCTTGCCAGGGCCGGTGCGCTCATTAGGCGACGTCAGGCTGTCACCTAGGGCGGCTGGCCAGGGGAGGGGCGGCAGCGAGGCAGGGGGGGTAAAATAAATTATAAAAAAAAGTGTTCATTTAATACCGGCAGGGCGGCCGGGACCTCTCCGCCACCCCCTCCGCTGTGATTTTGAAGCGCCGTGACGTCAACACGACGTCACGTCGTTTTAAAGGGGGCGCGGCGCTAGGTCTGCCTAGGGCGTCCGCAGACCTAGCGCCGGCCCTGCCCCTTGCACAGAAGACACTTGTGTAAGGACCACCTTCACAAAGCATTCCAGCAAAGAATTCAGAAATGGATGTAGGGCATTCAAATAGATAAACATCATGTACATTCTTACATAACACTTTATCACATAGGACCAGACCATACTTGCAAGTAAGAGGAAAAAGTTACACCAGGGCAAAACCATGTTACATTGCAGGAGGAGGTAAATTTCATCTGATGGACACAGTATTAGATGTGAGAGAGGATGTTTCCTAGTCCAGGTCCAGATAAGAGTGTAAAAGTAACACTGGTCAGATTGCAATAAGCAGAAATAAATTATTCTCCCTGTCTGCAAATAATACCAATAATTTTGCTTCCCCTGCAATTTGACATGGTTTTATGAAGGTGTAACTTTATGCTCGTTCTTTCACGTTGGTATGTGGTCCACAACACGTACACGTTCCATATGTGTAAATAAGCTGTCGTACCGCTGTAAGTCTATATCTTAAGTCATTTTGTATATGTTATGTATTTAAATTTGATGGTATAAGCAGGGAGACACCACTAGTAAGTAATAGTATGTGTGGGTAACTGATAGTAGTACCCCAGTAGTATCAGGATTATTTGTTTTTTTATGTGATTGTACTGTGTGTATATATATATATATATATGTACTTTACACATCAAAGGAGTGACCAGTTGCTTTAGACCCCTCAAGCTTCTGATTGGTTGAAGGGAGAGAAGCTTCTGGAAAGAGTGTGATAGTTGACAGTTTGAAGTCGTAACGTGTGCAGAGCTGTGAGCGGAGAAGTTCATGGCGCACTGAGATCAAGACCCTGGGGTTTTTGTGAGCTGGGAGCAAGTGCCCCGGACAGCCTTCAGATGTAAAAGTTTTCTACATAGTGCATTGAGATGGGTACCGGAGAGGCCGGGGTGAGGACTCCGTTTGAGGACATGATCATGATACTGAGGATTGCAGTGTATCTATCCCACCAGTAACCAAACTTAAGTCTCTTTGAACTTTAAGGGACCAACCTTTAAGGGGCCAACCGGTAAACTATTCTGTTGCATATAATGTACTGTGTTTTCTTGTAAATATAGAGCTCAATATTAAGAATTGGGAAGATAATTTCTACCTGTTCTGATTATTAGATAAGGTAATAGGAATAGGAATAGGAATATCTTAATGGTTTTAGTGAATTTTTGTGGACGTTAGCTTAAAATGAAATAGAAAGTTACATTCATTTTCTTTTGTAATAAAATAGTAAAAAGTTAACATGGTTTTATATTCTATACCCATTGGGGTCTCTGTCCCCCCTGCCTCACTTTAGGGTGAGAACAGTACAGGGGAAGAAGAGAGAGAAGAACACCAGGTAAACACCTCACCTGGACCACCGGTGGCGACCTTCACACTTTTCTTACAAATGGTCCTGATATTGATATGGATGTGAATTTTGGGGAAGGTGAGAGGCATGTTCTTACTTCGGAGAGATTGAGATTTGTGAAAGTAAGGCTAATGCTACTGTAGATGATATTCACGATGGATTTCCAAAAGCTTCATGTAAATTCCAATATAAAAATGATTTTTTTTTTTACTGCACCCGCCAGAACAAAGCAATTTAAATTTATACAGCATCAAGGCCTAGTTTATCTTAGTAGAGACATATAGACAGAGCAAAGGACCAATTTATTTTATTGTTTAAAACAAAACTCGATGTAGGCTGTTGCATAGTGCATAGAATTTTATTTAAAGGCGAACTTTTTTTTAATAGTTGTTATTTATTATTGCATTATTTAAAAAAAATCTATTTATTTAGCCAAAAACATAATGTGAATGATTTTTTACTATAAAAAACATAAATATTGTTTCCTTTGTATAATATGACATGGTTTAATGGAAGCACACCTTAAAGCACTATGTACCATGCTAAGCATGCAAAGATAGAAGTAACACAAGCACACATCCTAAATTTACTAAGCAGTGAGATTTCAGGGAGATTGAAAAGTTGTGATGTTGCCCATAGCAACCAATCAGCTTCCAGCTCTCAGATTCATTTTACAAACGGGAGAATGTGAGTTTGAATCTGATTGGTTGCTAAGGGCAACATCCTCACTTTTCAATCTCCCTGCTTAGTAAATTTAGGCACACAAGTGTATTATGTTTAGTTACATGCATTTTGTAAGAGCTAACTGTTTGAGGTAGATATATGCAACTCGGCAACCGCACATATCTTTTCACACTCAAGTTTGGACAATGAAATAGCTGAGATAACCTTCCCACTTATCACAAATGATCCTACAGAGCCAAATTATGATGCTAATTATAGCAGTTACAAAGAAAGAAGACATATGATTCCCACCTATCCTTGTCCACAAGCAAATGTAAAGGACAATTAACAACACATTAGCCCCTTGTTTTATTTTGCCACAGAAGGACAATCACTGACCTACTCATTTCATTCTCATTAGTGTCTCAGGTCAACAAAACATGTTTAATCATTTTACATCATCCCTTGTGTCTCATCGCTTGAACGCAAACCATGCCGTGTCACAGTTACCAAAGAGGTCAAATATTATCTATCTATCTATCTATCTATCTATCTATCTAGCTATCTCTTTACATATGCATTGTACATGATTATAAATTCTGAATTTAATATGCTTAAGAATAGCAAATCATGTTCACCATGACTCTAGAGCGGTTTCCCTGTAATTTGCTGTGGATAACCTCTGAAGACTGTCAGCACTCAAGCCAGCTAGTGCCAGTGTAAATGAGCCCCATTCATTTCCTGTCATTGGCATATGGCATGCCATTGTCCACGGTCATCGAGGCAGAAGTGATGCAATTTGTTGGCATGTACTATCACAGCACAAACTATCTGTCCCACTGAGTCCTTGGAAAACAACAAAGCCAAAAAAGGGCAGCCAAAAACTTTACATCTTTATCACAAGAACACACATTTACATTGACATTGGCAAACATGGCTCTTATGTGCGGTCATTTAAAGTCAAAGCATTCTACAATCTAGCTGAATTGCATATATATTATTTCTGTATTGGTTACTGCCATTTATTATCTCTATGTTTGCTTTTATTTTTAATCAGAAGCAGAATAAAATATAAATTCACAATGCATATTCACAATGAATATATTTCTGTCTTTGAAGTAACCAAATTCCATATAGTGAGACTTCATTCAACAAATGGTTGCATAAAAAAAAGAGTTTATATAGAACTGTAGATATAAATTATATGGTTTATTGAAATCATTTCATAATATAAAAATGTGAGATGGTGCCACTGAGCATACTGATATCTCACAGTTATGATTAAATGTTTGTTCCCCAAATAGTAATGCCAGTAGCAGTAACAACTTTACATGATTATGCCACAACATGCCATTGTAACATCGTCTGTCTCTACCCCTGTTGAGGGAAGTGTTCTCCCTCTTCCTGTTGATCAATAATAGTTGCGTTGTATTTATGTATAAGGCTGTGCCTGAATATCTATCTATCTATTTAGGTCTCGAAATGGGTATTTTAAATTGGGAGGTATGGTGTTAAGATCCATTCCTTGTATAAGTCCCACCCACTCTGGACCCACAATAGTGATAAAAAAATGACGGTGATAAAAAAAATGATGGCGATAAAAAACAATGGCAGCTGGATGGGATACCTGCCATGGGATGAGAATAGGACTTTCCCCATTCAGATCATCGCTCTAGTGAATGGGGCGGTTAGCAGGACGTTCCCCCAGGGAACGTTTATATCAGCTCCCACCACACTAGAGCGATATTTGCTCTAGTGTGTGCCCAGCTTTACCTTATTCCTTTTCATTACTGTTGCCATCATCTCATGGAAGGGCCATCCTCATGATAAATATGTGCATTAGGAACATAAACATATACATTACATTTTTCCGATTTACAAGTGTCTATAATGTTCAAACCTAGGTGTACTTAATGTTAGTACGGGCATGATAAACCTTTCATAAGACAAAAATATTGACTCGGATAATAGCGGCCATTTGTAAATACAGATCTGAAAGACATATATGTTGCTAAAGGAAACCTACTTCTGGTACAGAGCAGGCAAATATTACAGAACGGAGGTAAGTAGAGTTAATGAGAGGGAGTTTGAACCTTATAGAGCATAGATTTTATACCATAACAATATCAAACAATATTCCATGAGATTTTATATCTCTTTTAATATATTTTGTAGATTTAATGGACCAAATGTACTGTAAGTAGGTAAGGTAAAGTATGGAACAAATGGTTGAAATGTTGATTACAATATCAATTTTATTTTAAATACTCCAATTATGATGATGCATTCTAGACAAATGTAAAAAGTCTTCCCCACAGTACAATTGAAGTCCATTAGGGATATACTACTATAACGTCACCTAATGCTGCATTAATAGGTACCACTATAAAGAAATGAGTATATTTACATTACAATGAACTAGTTCAGCCTGTGAGTAATTTACCTGGATGTTTCTTGACAGCTTTATTAACCAAAAACAAGTTTTAAGGGATTTCCTTCAAGTGCTGACAGTACACTACAATTCCCTGAATGTAATTGTACAAAAAGACAAAATTGTAATGCTGTTACCATATTTTAAAGGCTCAATTGTGATACCTTAATCTGACAATGAAAAATAAGTTCCCTGATTAAAAGAATTTCCTGTATTGATTACATTAGAATTAGTATTAGAATAAGGATTTACCACATGGATACATTTGAAGAAAAAATAAATAAATAAATACATAAAAGTAACATTTAGAAAAGACTTAAACTCACAATATGTGTAAAACCATGTTTAAAGTTTGTCATTCTGCTATTTAAAATGGACTTTCAAACACTTCCCCAGCTATTTTCCTAAGCTGGCCTTTTCCTGTTAGATTACTATCAGTAGCTAAAGTCAATATTTTGTCAGGTAAACTTATACTTCAAGACTGCTCAACACCAATCTTTTCTTCTCCCTTCCGATAATTTGCATTTCATCGCACATGTGAAAAACTAACCTTCAATTTAAAACATATGATGTGCCTAATATGAATGCTAAAATCCAATGGCAAATCCACTTTACCAGTTTATGTATAATATACTATAATTCCCATATTGTTCACAAAAAAGAAATTCTTTATGCACATACCATGGACGTGTTTTCCTTTCCATTGCTATCTTAAAATGCATTTAGCATACATATTTATTCAGGATATGGATAGATCTCTGTGCTAAACCACTTGAAAACAGGATATTTATGATATGACTGGTAAATGAAAATATTTTAATATGAGATGAAATTAGATGAAAGTACTAGCTAACAGTGAGCACACAAAAATGAATATTTTACTGGCTAACTCAATCAGAGGTGCCTTGTTCAGATAAAATGAAAAAACAAACATTTTTAAGACTAAATCCCTAATGGAAAAAACTAGTTCACATAAAGGAAAATATTGTCCAATGTTTATTCTGTCGAAAAACAGGTTTTAACTCATTCCTTTTCATAATTTTTAAAGACCCCTTTTATGGGTGACATGCTGAATCTAAGCTTATTTTGCACATTCTGTTTTTGCAAACACAAATTTTCCTATTATCAATTTTCAAAAAAGAGGTAAAAGTGAGGATGTAAAAGCCGTAAATGGAGACCTGTGATGACTTTTTAAAGGCCTCACATGTCCAGGAAAAGGCTTATCATACAGTTATCAGTGATGAGGAAGATGCTACCTGGAGAACAACAATCTGTATATTTAAATAAGAGAAGGGAGTATTATGCAACCTAGCATGGATGCTCCCTTCACTTCTGTCCTCTTTTTGGACCATCACGGAGCAGGTCATTTTTACATGGAAAATAACTTGCTTTCTAAAGCTGGGCATCTACAAGAATGCTATCATTCTAGGGAAAATTGCCCTTTCTTGGGCATCATTCAACAATATTGTTCTAGTGAAGGTGCCCAGCAAGCGGTGGGACAGCCATGGCAGGCACCAGAGATGTTCCCATCTGTTCCCCTATTCCCTCAGCTCTATCTCTCCACAACAGGAGAGGAAGTCCTTTATGAATGCCGCATCCCATCCAGCTGAATGAACGGGGTACCTGTCATTCATAACAGAAGGGACAGGGGAGCAGGGGAGCAGCTTGGCACCTCTCTAGTACCTGCCATGGCTGCACTGAGCTGGTGAGAGGTAAGTATGTTTTTATTTATTTTTTATACTTTTTTTTTCTTTACCAAGAGACAATGTTGTTTATCAGTCCTGAATTTGGATTAAAAACGAATGGCCAGCTTAAGTGTAAAAAAGAGTCAGTCTGTGTGCTTATGGCTCTTTTTCCCTGCTCACCCACCCATTATCTATTTTATTAAATTATATGACTATTTCATTTATCTGTTTGGCAGGACTTCAGATTACTGTAGTACATCTATAAAGTTTTAAATCCACTTGAGGGTATTGTAGAAGGAAGATATCAAACAATTTGCCAACAAAAAAAATTGGAAAAATAGACATCTAGATGACAAGGTAAAGAGCTAGAAAGCACCAGTACAGGCAACAGGGAGCAGGGATCTGTAACTAGGGACTGGATCCACTCTGCATATGTGTTCAGCAATCCAAAAACATGGAAAGCAAAAAAAAGGCCCGCTATATTAAGATTACTCTGCATATATAAGGAGCAGGGCTGCCGAGAGGGGGGGCCCGGATCGTGCACTCTTTTTTTTGGTGGTTTGGGAAGGATGGGGGGTTGGTGACACCCGGGGCCTGCAGTTGCTGAATGGCCCTTCAACCACCATGCACTGTGTGACCGCAAAGCCGGTAAGTCTGTTATTTTTATATTTTTAAACCCTGCCCCCACACCATGACACTAAGCACTCACCCTCGGGAAAATGGAAAATAAAATGTAATATTTTTAAAAATGTAAATTATGCTTGTTCTTGGGGGCAGGGAAGGGGGGATGGTCGTACAAGGCAGGGCCCAAAAAGTTGGTGTACCCAGGCCCAGAATTTCTCTTGGCAACTCCGAGGGGGAGGCCGCTCCTTAAGTGTGCCTTATGTGCGCTCAGACATCTGGACACTACTGAATCTGTATCCCTATCCTAATCGAGCTTAAACATAAATTTACTTACCTTTGCAGTCTTCCCTTTGCTTCTTTACTATGCAACATTCTCTAGTGTGAATGATGCTGACATTCATAGCAGAGGAAGTCTTTCTGCTGCTCCTGCTAGGCAATGGGGAACCTGTACAGCCTATTGGAAGACAATTATCCAGGACTTCAGGAAAGGAAATCAACACCTCCCCCGCTTGGAGCACCTGGTTACTACTATTTCCTGCAACGAATAATGGAATTGCCTTATGTATATAGTTATATCGTATCAACACAAAAAATCTTAATAAGTTTAGCTAGCAAAATCTCTGCTTATAGTAAAAAAAATCTAAATTATTCTTTCATGTATAAATCTAAAAATGTATACACTTAGCGTTTTTTCCCGTCTTCGCGCGGGATTGAATCGGCAACAAAATTCATAAAACAATATAAATGTATAAATAAAACACTGCAAATTCTTTAAGTTACTAATAAAGAAACGAATCCTTCTGGAAGTTGAGAACTAAAGCATTCTTGACAGTTTCAGTGACGACAGAGAACTGCGATAATTATTTTGTTAACTTTGTCTGTAGGAGAATGTATGCCAATACATAACAGACTGGCATTAGACATACTCTTTTGAAAGGATGGCTAGACAGGCCTGTTTCCAACGCTGTGAAAAATCTGACATAATGAAAATCCAGCTCCCGAACTTTCCAAGCTCTTGGTAGATATTTTCACTTACTTTGTCAATTTCAGTGGGGAAACAATGGTGGCATCTGTGCCCTGGTGCTAAGTGCTCATTTACATGCAGAGGCAGAGAGATATCCGTTTATTATCAATTTTATGCATTACTTCATTTCATGGTGTTAAAACAATTACATTCAAAGGGTTCAGCAGTCCACAGCCAAGCTATTCAGCGCTCCAGCAGCATCATATAATAACGTTATTCAGGGCAGACACATACATCATAGTTTACTGACTTAGATGTAAAGAGAAAAAAAAAAGAAAAGCAAAAGAAATCTAGAAACAGCAGTTCCTATAGAACATGAACAGAATTTATAAAACAGTACAGTTATTACAATAAGGAGAGAAGTCCTTGGCAGATGGATGCAAGATTTACGAGGCCCTAGATTACTTTTTAAGAAAGTTAGTCACATTTGCTGGGTAAATCATTACACTGTCAGCTGCGCCGTAATATATTTTCTGTTCTCATATTTAGATAGCACTTCTCATAATCAGTGTTAAAGGACAACGCTGTACATATGCAAAGCATGTGAATTTAATATCAGCTGCAAAGTTTCCTTCTATGCGCACGGCTGTAACAAATGTAGTGAAATGTGCAGCCTTCGTCCCATCTTGTTCCCTAACCAAATATACTGTACGTCGCTTTCAATAAAGCAGATTATCGTCATATTATTTAGTATTTCGCAATGCAATCTCCTTTACAGTATTATTCTATCAATGCGAATATAGTAGAAGAGTGTACAGGGAAGCTATCTGAAATAAGGCAAATGCTTTATAGAAGATAAAACAAATAATTGTAACTTTACAACCATTGGAAAATAAAATGGAATCTGCAGCTATAAATTAAATCTGAAAGGAAAAAAAAAAGCAATTAACAGCTTTCTGCTTGCTCAACTGGAGGACCCACCTCAAGCAACAATTACTGTATGAAAATACTGATAAAAATGAAAACACAGAACGGTAAATCAGCAGCTTGCTCTTTTGCTATCTTTAGTATGATGGTAAATATAAATCCCCACATGTTTCTCTTTGAGACTGCAGAAAAGTGACATTTTTCTTATTAACATCTAATAAAATGGTGCTATTTCTATAGTGTTATTAGGTTTGCAGATAGAAAATAAAATACCAAGCTGAGAGATTTGCGGTTTGTTTCAAGGAACTTGTTTTTTCAAGGTAAAACAAATAGCAAGGAGGAAATTCAATTGTCCACAGAGGCGGGTTAGCAGAGAAAAGTTGCCCAAGCCGTATTATATGGAAGGCTTTCTCTGTACCATAAGCATTTATTTGGATAATAGAAATTTAGGATGAAAAGATCGAATGAGAGATACAAACCAAAGCAATTTCTTTTATGGACAATTACTTCACATGCATGAAGTTACCCGTACCTTAAACTTTCTGCAACGTCTTCACTTCAAATGGCGGCGTTGCAAAAGTTAGCATAACATCTAACCAGGCTAAACCCAGCCCTTACTGTATGAGTATCTTACCCCACCACCACCTTTTCAATTTGCGTTATGGTTACCACTCCATACCCCTGCCATCAGAAAGAGCTCTATTACGGAACACTGGATTTGCCAGATCCAGTTCCGTAATGCAAATGTGTAACAAGCACGGGTACAGCTCCAAAATACGGTCCAAAGAAGCTTGTTTGATCTGATCTAAAGTTCTGGATCCCAGCTTCGGAGTTTTACTTACCGTGTGTGCGGTTGAGTTGACTTTGAGTTGGTTTTGTCAATAGATATGGATGATGCAATGTGTACGCGGTCATATATTGCATCAATGTATCTTGTCTGCCCCCAATTTCATGTACATCGCATGTGCATTTAACACATCTCACTGGAGTATGACCACTTACTTGATCCAGACTTACTATACCACTGTGCTAGGAACTGTTTGCTGGATGTCTTCTAATTTCTTCTGTATAGACTTGGACTGAGGACCATACCTTAAAACTTACATACCGTGCGTAGCACTTCCTGAGGGTTCCAGAATGATGCTCCTGTGCACCCCTACAGGCAGAGTGGGAGTGCAGGAGTCTATGGGACCGATGTCTCCCCTCAATTATTTAATTTAAATTGTCCTGCACTCCTGGGGGGGAATTCACTAACTGACGATTTTTGCAGAGATATCATATCATCAGCATTCGTCAGTGATCTGAAATCGTCAGTGA
>JABWIB010001250.1:85191-95592 GCA_016617825.1 Platyplectrum ornatum
TGGTGCCCCTCCAGTAGCTGTAGGTAAGGTGATCAGACAGTACCTTACCCAATCTTCTGACTGATTTGCAATGACACTTTTTTAGGTGAAAGAATTAGAGTTCAAGTTTCCTATCTTATCTCTAATTTACAGAACACATTATACTGTGCAGTTTAACATGCACAACATGGTTTTGCTCAGCTCTAAAAAGAGGTGTAAGTGCAACTCTGGATCAGCCCCCTTACATGGAGCTGCAGTGCCTGTAACAGGCTGACTGCACTCCGGAAGGGGAGTTGGGAGAACATCCCCTTGACATTTGGTGGGGGTGGGGAAGGTGCCCTTATGAGCCCTTAAAAATTTTAATTCCCAGGTCCACATGGTCTTTAATCTGTGTTGATTTAACTAGGATAGTTAAGGGGTCCTGATATTATTTGTAACAGATGGCAGGACGATCCAGGAGTTAGGTGATTCATGTAACCCCCACCTCTGAATCACACACAGAGAAAAGGGGCATCCATTATGCCCATCTTACCTGTTTGAGTCTGAGCCGTAAGTGTAGCGACTACAAATTTTATATCAGTAGCCTCTGCACTTTTCTCTTCATCGATTGTTATTTCATTAACAAAAAGCCAGTATAGTAGCCAATGTGGTGCTGAGTTGTCAGCATTGAAAAAAACATAATCACATTAGGGCACGGTGTAAGGTAGGGCACGGATAAGGAAACAGTTGGCACCCGGTGCCCATCTGTCTGTCTGTTTAGCCAATCTGCGCAAGCACTTATCGGCTTCTCCCTGCACATCCACCTGGATCAGGTCCCACAGTCTTTTTCAGAGAGGTAGATAAGTGACGCTCTCTAGTTCTCAAACCAAATGTTTGCCACACTTATCTAAAATATTATTTTTTAAATATTTCTCACTACTGTATTTATCGCTCAAAAAGACGCTCTTTTTGGGGAAAAAAGTTTTGGGAAATCTATGTGCGTTTTATGGAGCAAATACTGCAACAAAGAATGCGCGTTAGGGACCTTAATGATGCAGCGGAGAAGCCTGCAGCCAGATCAGAAAGCAGGGACTGCATGGAAAGAGAGCGGGTCCAGGCACCATTACATGGTGGCAGCGTGCAAAGCGGGTCCCGGCCAAGAATGAAATCGTACAGAGGAGGAGGGAAAGCTGCAAGCGAGAAGTGAGTGCTGTTGCTGGCTGTGTTAATGACGCGCTGTTTGTAGAAGAGATTGTAGTAGGCAGCGTTTCCTAGTAGACAGTCAGGATAGCATGGCGCATGCGCATTACTCTCCATTCAATGGCTGGGCTTGTCTGATGTACTATGAATGCTGGCTGCAGGAGGCACAGTTCATTAAAGAAAGAACTGATGTTCACTTCACATGGTTCAAATCAGGGCTCAAAGTGGGGTTGTATATGGGGGTATGCCATACCGGCACTTCTCCCACTGATGTAATACAAAAACTATAAATCTTCATTGACTTCCATTATATTTTATGTTTCCATACCGCCAATTCTAAATGTCCATAGCCCCACTTCCGAATGTTATTCTGGTATAGTTTATTAAATATTTTATTACACTATTTGGTTCAGAATATTTTTTTATCCTCCTCTAAAAACTAGGTGCGTCTTATGGAGCGAAAAATACGGTATGTCAAATGTAATCCTAACATTTTGTGGACAGCTGATACAGCTGAAAGAAAAAGAATAAATACAAAGTATCAAATAGTGTAATTACCTAAAGAAAAACCTTATTTATTTCTTTATATATTTATTAGTATACATAATTGCTCAATTTTCCCCATTGTCTGATTAAATCATGATATTGTTTTCCCGTATTAAAATACCATAGTAATTGAAGTACAATGGCTTGTGGGTGGAAATAAATCTCTCTTTGCAAATATCATTCAATACTCAATTTCAATAAAATAAGAACACATGGCCTATGGTCATATTTTTATAGACTGACATAAAAATAGCATGTCAGCATTTTCTATTAAATTTGTCAAAAAGTGACTAACTTCCAAACAAATCTTGGAGCATGAGTCAAATTACAGCCATATATAACATGTATAATTCTTATTATTTTTCCTTGTGTGTATTTTTTATTTTCTACTTTCATGGCACATTGAGCAGTGGTGCATTTACATTTTAAATGCGTTTTCTGAAGCCTTTATTTCAAGCACTGGAAATATACATTTGGCTTTATAACAGATCAATCTCCAGCAATCATGTTTTAGATTTGTTTCTTTAATACAGCTGAGATATTTTGAATCTCATGAGAAGATGTCTAACCTTTCACCTCATCAATCATATAAGGCTGGACATATAAAAAAAGATTGTGACATGAGGTGACACAACATGGGTCACCCGGCAAGTGAAGGCTCTTATTCATATGCATGGGACACAATCTCAGTTGAAATCAAGAAAAATGTCATTGAGCAAAGACACCAGCAAATTTTCTTAAAAAATATCTTGTATATGCGTTGCTTCTCATATAACCTCCGTTATATAGGAAGACTTTTTCAGATTGACATATTGGTAAGAAAATGACTGTGTTTGGATACTTTTATAAAGCATGCATTAATGACATGTTTTAGATGGAGCAGCGCTGATGCGCTGTGCGACATGCCCAGGGTTGCATTATTTGCCAAAAGTCGCTACTAAAAAAGCGCATTTGTTAATAAGGGCTCGTATTCTTGGACGTGCAGATTACCGCCATGCGTCCTTTTGCCTATTGTAAAATTAGCAAAAACTGTTTACAAAATATGCACAGACGTGCAGACATGGTGCAGGCTGCACCTCTAATTAGCTAACCCCTGCTAAAATGACATATTTAAATAAGAAAAGGGCCGTGCCCTTGCGACTTCGACTATATGTCAGAGTCGCAAGGGTCAGGCTTTGCGTCCCACTCCGTGCTATTTAAAGCCGGTCTGGGCATGCCTGGCTGGCGGAGACACAGGGCTGAATCAGCCCCACAGAATCCATGATTGTAGCCTATGGTAAAGTTACTTGTCTTTGGAGCTCCATGAATCTTCTATCTGCACAGTATAGTACAAAGATAAAAGTGGCAGAACAGACGATTGCCTGGATCACAAGCAACAAACCTGGCAGCGTAATATATATGCAAATCACAGATGAAGCTCCGCCCCTGTACATTTACATTGTTTACTCATAGGGTGTCACCAAATCCTGTCCATCCATAGTAGCAATCAGTGATTTTCATTATATCAATGCCTCAAGCATTATATATATATATATATATATATATATATATATATATATATATATTACACCAGAATCTAGTTAAATGGAACAAAATAAGGAAAGTAGAAAATACAAAGGAAACATGTTTTCTTCATATGTTTGCACTTGCTTTTTTACAACAAGAAAGACCCCCGACACATTTCAAGAATATTATGATTTCATAGAGAATGGGATGGTAATAACTTAATATGACAGAGGGCAGTTCAGTTGGCTCATACTGGAAAACATAAATACTCAAATATTGTATTAAACAAAGTTACTGTAAACATTAACACAAATAATAGTAAAAAAGCTTAAACCATTTCCCTGATCAAAGTATTTTTTTTCCATAAGAATCTGGTTTCTGTAATCTAATTTCACCCTCAATTTAATCTGCTATTGCACCTGAATAAAGTTCTCATGTGGATATTAATGCACATACTAATTGCAGCTAACCTGAACATGCTGGCTAACAGGTGACAGCCTATCTGGCAAAAGGAAGTTATTTGTTCTTAAAATGGGAACAGCATGTTCTTGTAAACTTGTGTTACGCTCAGTAACAATTGGCATTGCCAGATGGAAATGAAATCATGATACTGCATTGAATAAAGATCTTACTGCCTGTAAACATATTAAGAAGAGCATCTCTGTTTACAGAAAGATATTTAATAAAAATAATAAGTTATAGTAGCAATAATAATGTCTTTTTCTCCAAAACTATATTGCAGCTCTATGACTTACCTGCAGTATGCAAAGGGGTGCACATATGGTAGATTTAGGTATATGGAACCAGGCTGTCAGCAGAAGGTGCTGACACATTTGCAGACCTATCTAGGAATTTCTAAAGAACAAACCCGATCCTGTACTTGTACCTGTAAATTCTAACTCATCCTTAAGTAACATTCCCTTAACTTATTAATTCCTTTAATACCAGTATCCATCAGTCTCAGAAAAATAACTAAAGCATATATAGCATTTTATACATCAAATGTGATATACTTCAATCATAATGTTCAGGTTTCATTGTTCCTTTTGTTTCCCTGTTAATACCAAATATTTTCTTTATGTATCTCTGTTTATTTGGACAATGTTTATAAAATTTTTTAATAAACATTAATAAATAACATTTTTGTACTCAGTAGAGGAACTTATATCATAAGCACTATATGAAGAGTTGTATCCTGTTGCAAAACTTCTATTGTTATAGAAATCTATGAGAAAGCATAGGAATACATTCTGAATATAAACATGTCCATTTCTTGAAACAAAAAAAATAATAACACTTTATAGGAAACAAGACTTAACTTGGCAACCAGCATGACTAATGGATAACAAGAAGCAAATTAAATACCAAAGAGATAAGCACCATCAGAGAGAGCCAGAATATATCAAAATTTGTTATGCCTCCAGGCTTGATGTAACTTTGTTGCACCATATAAAACAATGCTAACAGCGCATCGTTAAAAGATTTCATTTTTAAGAAGACAACTTTGCTAAATGTGTTTCTCTGTCTCCTGGCACAACTGTTCTTGTGTAAATGAGGCCTAGGAGCACTGAATTCGATTTACTAACCAGACCTGACAATTAGTCCTTGCTATAAAATCATTTTAAAGTTTTAGCACAGTGCTTATGTGTACCCATTCATTTTAGATAGTTAAGACATCTTCTTATGTCTATAGAAATGCAATAGCAATCAATCCATAATAGTTCATATCCGTTTAATAACAAGACGGTAAGAGTCATTTACATATACAGCATACAGATATGCTGAATGCTTTCTGTGAGTATTGTAGATTGTAACTTCATTTGTTTCTATGTACAGATAAAATATAAATATACATACTTACATATACATAAGTAAAGGTTAATTATTTGTATGTATAATTTTGAGATTGCATTTGTTTTGGTGTTTTATATCATTTTGATTTAAAAAATGCAATATTTTATTGTGTATTGTATGTGCATTTCATAAAAAATTAACATTTCAACAAGGAAGAAGAGTGTTTCAGTTGCATATGATCTGTTTCTAGAAACAATGATGGATGAGATTGCTTCGAGCTGAGCATAAATGATATGTCCTCTACCAATCTGTGCTAGTTAGTGCGGGTAAACCCTCCTGTCATTGATAGCTTGGAAAATAGCTAATGAATTACCTGATTGACAAACCAGATGCTGAGCTTGTCAGTCAGAGAAACAATGGAGCACACCACACAATATGCTTCTGTGATTGATCAGGGCACCACGAAGTTAAGTTGCGTCTACCCCTTCTGCTCCTGTTTAGAATGGTGGCCAAAAAGATGTTACATGGATGTTTTCCACTTGAATGCCCAAAAGAGAACATATACGGCAGGATACAACAATAACAGCTAACTAAACTTAATTAACTGTTTAGTCACAGATAGCTCATAGTTTCCTGAGGCCTCCTCCAGCCTCTAGTTGAATGCACAGAGGTGACTTTTGATGCATGGTGTTGAGTTCCACAGGAGCTAGCTTACTCCTTAGGCAGTCGTGTGTTGCAAAGCTTTGTACATAAATCTTTTTAATTGTTAAAAGTCTTTAACTATAGCATGGGATTCATTATCCACTGTGTTTGCCAAAATGCTATTTAATAAGTTGCTTGTTTTATTAACCCTGACAGAAAAGGAAACGTGCTTCTTTATCTCCAGCTGTTAGAAACAGACACAATTTTTCCTGAGCACTTTCCCTTCACATGTTGCCGCATTGTGTTTGAGACTTTCCTATCCTCTGCACAACCAATAGTGCCCCTTCTATCTGTTATCTGCTTCTGTACAACCTACCTCTGCAGCCAGCAACCGTCTTGAAAGCCACATCTCCAGGATCATAAAATCCCAGGCTTTAACTTTCGCTGAGGAACATCGAAATACTTGGATGATGATTGTTGAGCACAGAAGATTAAAAAGATGCATCTTTATTTTAATTGATGTAGCCATATGGACTGTCATCACAAGAGACCCTTTTTGATCTCAAGCTAAGATGTTAATTTTCTTTCTTCATGCCTTTGTATAATAGTTTGAGCATATATAGCAATTTAATACAGATGTCTTACAGCTCAAATAAAGTCTTTTTTTCCGCTTAAGCATTCATCATGTTGTTGTTCTCCTCACCAGTGGCAAAGACTAGGGTAAATCAATAAATACATTGGAAAGTCTGGTGTTTTTACTGGAGATGTAATTCTCTTAGTGTAATCTAAGAGAAAAACTGACTCATGTTTACCTTATATCAGAAAGAAGAAAACAGTATCTTTGATATATTTGTAATCCCACTTGCTTTAGCCCCTCTTTAATTTTCTAATTCTGTCTAAATTCTTCTTTTACTATCGCTCTCTATACATCTTTCTTGCTTTTTCTTTCTTTCTTTTTTCTTTCTTTAACTCTTTCTTTCATTTTTTCTATACATCTTTCTTGCTTTTTCTTTCTTTTTTTCTTTCTTTAACTCTTTCTTTCATTTTTTCTTTCTTTCTTTTTTTCTTTCTTTCATTCTCGCTTTTTCTCTCTCTTTTTTACCCATTATCTTTCTTCTTTTTCTTCTTCTTTCTCTTACTGTCTTTGGGTTTGGGTTGCTACATACGCAAGCTGTTGTTCCTGTTTCCTTGTTTTGTCACCTTCCAGTCACAACTTAAGTGATGGAGAAATACAAGATTTCTCTTTCACTGTGTAAAATGTTCCAATGGGTGTAGTGTGTTAAGAGGATTTAGGAAACTTCACTCTTCATTGTTTAACTATCTTGGGTTTCTCTTTCAGGAGAATTGTTGACGGCAGGTAACTTTACTCACCTGTCTTTGGCAATCTTCACTTCAGCAACACACAACCGGACTAATATATTATATATATTGTGTGCATCATCTTACTACCAATGTTACTATATATTGACTTGATTTTATCATCTTTCAAGCATTTTATGTATACTTTGAATATATGAGGTTATTAATTCCCTGTTCTGTATAAAGTTTGTAGTTTGACAATAATTAAAATATTTGATGGATCTTGAATACTATGTCTTATACAGCTACTATTTTTGCAAGTTCTAAAACCATTAAAAATAAATTAAAAATGTAAATTGACAGTCAATTCTATTGTAGAACAAAGCTCACCCCATCTTTTTCTCCCATCCACTTGACTTCTTATTTTGAAAAGCAGGAATAAATCCTGGCAGCACAATTAAAACACTTGCTAAATATTACTTTGTTGGGCTTAACGATAGATTACAATGTGTGCATAATGACCCAGTTCTAGTAATATCATCTGATTTAGTAAGGAAATCAGAGTCTGCCATATGTTCACCAATAAGGCCTTAGAAATTCCTTTTCTTTTCAATGCCTCTATCATCTAATAGTAAGCATGTTGTTTTATTCCTCCAACCTTATTGTTTTTCATTTGTCTCTCGATGCTAAGCATTTCAGTGCTTTTATTTTACATCACACTCTTACTCTGTGAGTTGAAGAGCTACAAATTTAAAGCTCACATTTGTATGCATCATTTTATCTACTTCATTACTGTGTTTCTTTGCATTAAGTTTATTATTTGTCTTATGTTCAATTCTCCCTTCCGCCCATTTTTTTCTTTTTTTAATTTCATGTCCTATGTATTTGATTTAACTTATAAAGCAAGGATATGTATTCAAATAGTGATGTCAGTATATAATAAAATAAGGCTGTGACATTATATTATACTTGCCTATGGGTAGAATTAGACGTGTGGTGTCATTTCCAATTGGCTCTTATGCTAATCTGACAGCTAAGCTAATACATAGCAAAAAGCAGAGGTATGTACACTCTATGGACCGGATCCCACCTGGAATCCAAGCATATGGAACATCGAAATCCCCCCTGCTGGACTGGTCCTTCTCCCTGGTGATTTATTATAGGGGTATAGTAGGGGTATACCCAGGGCCGCCATCAGGGGGGACAGCCGGGCCTACTGTCCTGGGCCCGGCTCATCCAGCGGTAGGGGCTACAGATGGAAAGCTTCTATCTGTCAGTCCCTGCCCGGCTAATCCTGATGGAGGCCCTGGGTATACCCCTTTCTACACATGAGAGGGCATTGACAGAGGAGTATATTCCCCTCTCTCACAAGATGCTCGGCTTTCTGTGTGAATGAACTATGATATCGCACACATAGCTCAGTGGTTAGTATTGATGCCTAAAGTTCAATTCATGCACAAGACCTTATCTTTGTGAAGTTTGTATGTTCTCCCTGTGTCTGGTTGGGTTTCCTCTGGGTGCTCTGGTTTCCTCCCACATCCCAAAAAGTATGTGGAATTGTCCCTATGTATAAAATCCTAAATCTCCTTTAGAATATAAGGCTGCATTGAAAGGCGCTTCAGACACTTTTTAGCGCCTATTAAATAAGTATAAATAATAATAGTCAACTTTAGG
The DNA here is from genome assembly GCA_016617825.1 of Platyplectrum ornatum. Lineage (NCBI taxonomy): Eukaryota > Metazoa > Chordata > Amphibia > Anura > Limnodynastidae > Platyplectrum > Platyplectrum ornatum. The sequence continues at coordinate 93,811 of JABWIB010001250.1, forward strand.
CCACAGATGTGAAAACTGTGATCTACTTCCTTAATTCAGTTCAATAATCATCCAAAAGTGAACATTGCAAGTCTTTTGTCCTGATTTATATGTAACAACTGTTTTCTAATTCTGAAAAAAAAAGTTTCACTTGTTTTTCCAACAAATAACATGTTAGAGCTGAACTAGAGTATTAGTGACTTATCCACAGTTACACCTTTTTTATGGGTAAACAGGTGCAGGGGTAAGCCTGAGCCAAACCATGGCCTTAGTTTATTATCTTGCCCCTAGCAACCAATCAGATTCAAGCTCACATTCTGCAGTATATAAAATGAAACTGTGAGCTTGGATCTGATTGCTTTCTATGGGCAACATCTCCACTTTTCAATCTCCCTTTTCAATATTTAGGCCCACATTGCAATGTGAAGGGTGGAAATTAACTTGAATTATTTTTCGGAGGGAAAAATTTTGGGAGGGAAAAATCTTTAGATTAATTTAGAGTTAAGCTAGAAAAATTAAACTTTGAACATAATTCAAACTAATTCAGTATAAATTAGCATCCCTCAAAGTTCAACGTGGTTTTGCCCAGGTTTACACTTACACCTGTTTGTTGAAAATGTTAGTGACCTATACAAAGTTATAACAGTTGGAATTGTGAGTAGGCCATAATGAATGTGTGCACAGGCCTTTAAAGTTTAATTTACTTAATCAAAATTACTGAAATTACTTAGTAACTCTAGAAATAAGCTTTTGCAATAGAGGGAATACGGCTTCAGATGTTATTGCCTAGATCACACTCTCGCCTCTCATTCCCAAACAGCGGTCTTTTTGTTTCTACCGGGAGGGTGCAGTTTGCAACCCTGTCTTTGCATGTTTCAAAGTATTTTTTTAAAATAAATAAATAATTAAAATAGAGTGCTGTCACTTGTGTATTTATTAATTAGATCAGTAATTAAACAAACAAAATATTGATAATGTATATATTTATTTAAATGCTTGATCAAGATATAAAATAATAAGCAGCAATAATAAGCAGCAAAAATAGTGACTAAAATGTAGTGTATGGAGGTTGTGGGTTTAAAAGTTTACAATTTTTAAGGTGTTTATATTTGTGTGTATATTTGTGTGTGCAAACATCTAAATCTGAACCTATGACAATCTGAAGTTGTCTGTGACAGCCATTTTCCGACAGGGCTGTCACAGAAAACAGAAGGGCCACTGCAGAGCAGCGGTGAAAGATGCCTCCATAACAGTCAGAATCTGATGACTCCACCGCCAGGTAAGTTTTGCAAACCCCATCTTTGTCTTACTCTTACACTAACACTTCCCTTCCACTACTCTAACCCTCCATTCCTAATTCCTACACTAACCTTACTTTCCACTACTCTAACCTTCCATTCCTAAACTAACCCTAACTTCCACTACTCTAACCCTCCATTCCTACCTTACTTTCCACTACTCTAAACTAGTGATGTGCGCCAGGCATTTTTTGGGGTTTTGGTTTTGGTTTTGGATCTGGATTTCCCTTCGTGTTTTGGATCTGGATGTGTTTTGTCAAAACCGCCCTTGTGGGTTTTGATTTTGGATCTGGATTTTTTGCAAAAAATGCTAAAAATGGCTAAAACCGCAGAATTTGGGCCTTTTTTGGTCCCTAAAGTATTAAAGACCTCAATAATATTAGTTTCCACTTATTTCTAATCAATTGTGACCCCTTCCCAGCTCACAAAATAGTTTTCACAGAGGTTCCACTTCCATCATAACACGTCTACTGCCACTACCTATCATGCAACCACCCCTGAAGTT
>JABWIB010001251.1:29942-55165 GCA_016617825.1 Platyplectrum ornatum
AACTACAGATTATTACCTGTTAAGGTGGTTTTCCCGACTCCTCATGGCAGCACGGGGCTCCCTCCCTATTTACGTTGTTTGTCCTATTAACCTGTCTAATTTATGTATTGAGCTTAGAAAATGCAAAGACACTGGGAGAGAAGTAAGGATGGCTTAAGTAGGAGCAGGTGTCTTTTACTTTCCTATGGGATCCAATAGGAGCTCAGTGAAATCCCATTGGTGTCCGTGCTGCCATGAGGAGTCGGGAAAATCACCTTAACAGGTAATAATCTGTAGTTTAATCAAAAAAACGTTCTAACAAAACTGACGTAGCTTACTAGCCCTAATATTTTGATACTTGATGATTGTCAGATTAATAGGAATTCATGCTTTCCAGTTTGTTTGTGATTTGTTTAACCCCAGTCAATAGCAATTTGGTTTTTGGGGGGATATTTTTTTTTATTTGCACAAGCAAAAACCTTTGAGAAAATGTTATTTAAAGGGCTGTACACCAATACAGTATTTATAATCATCCTATGCTGGCATCTATAGTTAAAGACACCAAAATGGAATGTGAAACAATTTTGGAACATTGCGCCGTACCCTACGCAATTTACATAGTGGTCACAGGGAGCGCATGCGTACGCATAGGACGAGGAAGTAAATACAGTAAGGGCTGGCTTCAGCCCATACGTAGAATCCAGATTAATGTACCTGCTTTCTTTTTAGCAAAAGCAGTGCAGAAGTCTTACGATAAGGTCCTGTCTACGGATTTCCCTCCATATTGTGGAATCTGCCTAAGAAATTTCAGCACGCAGATCAATGACCACTGAATGAGGGAGTCTGGATCTAACCCAATCATCCTTGGAATCCACCAGGGTCAGGTCGTTCAAAGATCCATTTCACTATTACACTGGTTTTACTAACAAAGGGGCTCAACCCCATCCTCCACACAGCATAGGCTAATAATATATAGCGCTGGATACTTTTAAAACCTGAAAAATTCCAAAATGCTTGCCCTATGATTTGGTGATAAGCACATTGACAGCTACATTCATTTTACACACACTATTGTAAACAATAGGCTGTCAGCAGTGGTTTATACAAAATCTGGGAATAGTTGATCTATTCTTAGTGGGTTTAATGGATCACTACAGAAATTTTTATCTGATAAATTATACTTAATGAATGGGGCTTTGAGGAGCAGGTTTTTTGGGGGGTTCTTTCCTGTACTCTGTGACAGAACCAGAATTTGTAGGGTCCTCTGGTTCCAGTGGTAAAGATGGGGGCTTGGAGACAGACACACTGGACCCTGTAAAAAGAATACATGGATTATTTGTTTTTAATGCAAACAATACAGTGTTATTAGCCAGCCATAATAGAATTCCTTACCTGTGGTAAGAGCAGATGATTTGGTGTAACCAGCGGCAGAAGACATTGCTCTTCCCAGAGCTTGGTTAGACCCCAATGGGGTCTGCTCTGTCCCAGGGCCTTTCACAGCAGAACGCTGTTTGGCTTTTTGGTCTTTAGTCTGTTTTGTCCAAACAAGACTCTCTCCAACCTGTAGAGCAGCGCCCAATTTCTGGGCCATGTCTACCATCTACATATATAAAATATAATATACATTCTATTAAGATTGGAATAATACACAGCGAGAAAAGCATAGTATGTGCAGAAATTGAATGCATAAACATAATGTGTTTTTCATCTCACCTCAGGGTCAAACTCAGTGGCAGTCTCTCTGAGAGCGCTCACTTTGCGCTCCAACTCCTGGTACTGTGTCAGTGCACCTTTCTTATCTCCTTGGTTATAGAGCAAAATGGCAAAATNCAAATTCACAAGGGGATCTGTCCTGAGATGGAGGAAATAAGAGAGAACATGTCAGCATTCTTTTGACATTCTGCATAAACTTATGTAATAACTTCAATACTGTCTTCCTTTTAAGACAGGAATTCTCAACGTTTTTTTTGTTACATACCAGTTACTCATTATACAACAGGTACCACTAACCAATCCCACTTTATCCTCATTACCTACTCCATAATACCTTTCTTTACATACATCCCTCCCTCACTAGAACACTGCTATTACTACATTAACTTTTTAACTTTTACATATTTTCTTCTGGCATCATGGTAAAACTAGAAGTACTCCTGCTTCATAACCAGCCCAGATGTCTCATGTACTGCTACACAGCGATTTGTGCACCACTGCTTTAGAATATTTGCCTTCTGAAGTCACAATGTTTGATGGAGGTGAGCATTCCATGTCTGATGAAGAGACCTGAGTAGTCTGGAAATCTTGCATTTTAACATCATTGCTTTTATTTCTGTTAGCCATTAAACGGTATCATAAGATGAATGAATAATATGGGCACTCACTGATCCAGATTGGCTGCTTGCTGGTATGAGCTCTTGGCATTCTCTGAATCATCCAGGTATGTTAGTGCCACTTAAAACACAAGAAATTTATTAAGTATGAAAACAGCTACAAGCGGATAACAAAGTAGACTAAATAAAGTCTCTCTTACCTGCCAAAAGCATGTAAAGTGTGGCATTGCCATGGTGCAGGGAGATGGCAGCGCTCAAAAAATGGAAGGCTGAGGCATACTGTTGCATGCTAAGATGAACAAGCCCCAGGTTATAGAGAACTCGCCAATCAAAAGGGGAAAGGTAAAGGGCACGCTTCAAACAGCTGATGGCCTGTAAATAATAAAGATATAGAGCCATATAAGTTGTATTTCATTATTAAACACATGAGCTTGAATTTATTGCAGGAGAATATAAAATTATTTAAAGATATTTAAACCTGAAGCTGGTGTGGCTGTGTGTATATTTATTTATTTCTACCAGCGTGCCATCAAGATGATGTTACAAATCATGTTCATCCACTATTATTGTAAGTAACCATTAATATCATATCAAGGAAAAACTTGAAAAACTCACATCCTACTAAAAACAGGTTTAAGGTAATAAATAAGATAATTAAGCAACACCTTATAAGCTGCACATGTAAGAAATGAAGAATACCAATACCAATAACAAAATAACATTGAACCGGATACAGATTTACAAGATGGCTATTACTTACAAAGGTTCCCTGTGTAAATGGCGTCACTGGTAACATCTCCCCTTTGTGCCAGGCAGATGTTACTAGTACACTGTTTACATGTACAAGGGGCCGGGTTACTTTATTAGCATGCCTGATCGCTGCATTGTTTTATCTGGGAGTTAGCAGTAGTCAGCAGTAAGTAACAAGAAATAACAAGAGAACTGTTAAAAAAGCAGGTGACAGATTAATAGATCCGCGCTGACTGTATAGAAAACAAAGGAATCCATTTTAGATCTGGGAAAAGCGATAATAAATGAAGCCACTCTTACCGCTACATACTTCTTCTTCCCATAAAAACACATGCCAATGTTGTTCCATAGTGGGGAACTCTCAGGGACGCTAGCAGCTGCCACTCGATATTTACTGAGAGCCACATCATAATCACCATGAGACTGCATCATACAGCCGGCTGCTAGTATACCCTTTAAAATAAATGACAGTATCAGTCATACAACTACTAAATAAAAGCATGAAATACCGCAATGCATTTTTATTTTTATTATTTTTGCATATAGAATTTCAGCAAAGAAACCTGATCTATAGATCAATAGGAATCAAATACCACACATATACCGCAATGATGAATTTACTATATGGTGCAAACTCATTTAACAAAGCACTGCTGATAAAAGGATCATAGTGGCTCTGGTATAATGGTAAAAAGCATCTATTACTGCAACAAAATAATGTTGCCATGGTATACTAGTGTACTGACTACCTTTAAATGAATTATCTATTCAAAGGTCTCAGTTCATTTAATGTAACATAGGGCAGAACAGCTCCAGATATTATAATTAATACACCAAAAAATATATAAAACTTCCTCACCTTATAATTACTGGGGTCATAGGTCAGTGCATTTCCAAGATATTCAAAGGCCTTTTGATACAAACCATTCTGCAGTTAGAAGGAAAACTTTGTAAGATGAACATTTCATTGTAACAATATATATATATATATATATATATATATATATATATATATATATATATATATATATATATATATATATATATATATATATATATATATATATATATGTCCATAAATGAATAACTTATATAAAGAGTACACAAAATTACCTGCAAATACAGGAGTCCTAATGTGGTTAACAGTTCTGTGCTCTCAGGAGAATATCTGGAAAATATTATAGTAATTTACAGTATATGTTTTTTTGTTGGGGGGGTGGGGGAGATCAGGATAATACAAAAGATAATATGCATAATTCAATAATATACTAAATAAATTTGAGGTCAGCGGAATATCGGTGGAGTAAAAGTATATTGAAAAACTTGTGACACTGCATCTGTAACAAATCCCTTTCTGCATGCACTATGAGCACATACTTACTGCAGTGCCTGCAAATAGGTCTGGATGGCTCCTTCTGTGTCTCCCTCCATTAAATAAATCTTTCCCAGGGTAATTGAGGTGAGATCCTGTCTGTGTAACTGCAGAGCAAGATTCAGCTGCTCTTTACTCTATCAGAAAAAGAGGGACAGAAATTCTGAGATATTATTATTCATCATATTGAGAAATAGTTCTACAACAATGTAACAAGGGGTCATTATACAATGAGCACAGCAACCACAATGTAAATGTAATTTTTGTAATGCTGTTTTTGACAAGGTATGGTAGCAGGAAGTTATCAAAAATGTAGTTTGTAAATGTAGTAGCATGTTGGTACAACAAAACTACCCACAGCCAGCTGTCTATAAAGCTTCAGAGTCAGGGAATATGTGAATTCTGCATTACCTGTATGTATAGGGTTATAGGGTTATTTTGGTTAATACACAATACAAAATGTTGTGTTACTATAGTGAAAAAGAACAGTATTATAATTTCTAAAACCTCTTTGATCAGATGTCAGGTGCACACAATCAGGCAGACAAAATTGAATTACTCATAATGGTGCAACAGTGGCTTTTAAAATTCTAAAACCAGTATCAAAATCCCCCAAAATACACCTGCTCCATAAGGATGACAACCAAGCAACATACTTATGTTACCTACCTTGTTCAGATCTTTCAGGTAAAGGTAACACACACCTAAATTGTGGCATATCTCCTAAAAGACATAAAAATGAAATGAGGGTATTATGATAATAATAAATACCATTGGAATCTTAGGAATATTGATGGTTCTATATCACTCATCATACATGGGTATGGCTTATTGTAGGCCTACTCACTGACACTCACCAGAACAATCACAGGAGTACATTTGGAATGAGTGCTACTTTTTATTTCCAACGTGTGAATACTCATTACTGTATTACCTATGGCTAGATATTCTGCTATTATGTATGTAACTGTTTGATATATCTCATGTATTATGTCTTGGCAATGCGTACAAATAAACCTATTTATTCCAAATAAAAAAAGATGTATTTAATAAAATGACCACTGAGTATTTTACACATAGTACTCCCATAATACTTGCATATTATTCATTGAATTTCTTAGATCTGATTCAAAAAATGAACATTTAAATGCAAAAATAAAGAAGAATTTACTGTTGGATATAAATGATACTTCATCTATTACTGTTATAATAAAACTAAATATAAGTAAGGAGTGACACGTGTGGATTAGGCTTTGGAACAATTGGGAGTTTAGATCATACCCAATCCTTATTATTGAGTCTTGCTGCTTCTGTGTAAACCTCAACTGCTGCTTTATGCTTCCCAAGCAAAAACCTGTGACAAAATGCAAAACACAGGAAAACATGCTGAGATAACGTTATGTAGGTCAGAATAATGGTCTGTAACATGAACACGTTATAATGTAATACATACAATGTACATGTTTATAAAATTTGGAGCAGAATCAATAAACAGAAACCTCAAGATAGGAGTCACATCAAATAGAGCCCGGACCCCCTTCCCACCAATTATTTCTGTTACTACTCAGTCTAAATGAACAAATTGAGCTATGCTATCTGACCTCGCTATATAAAAACCTGTTAATAAATAATATAATACATAAATAAAATAAATCCAAAACCAAAATTCAGATTTTGATTCAGTCTGAACATTGGTCTAATAAAATGATACCTTTTACTTTACAAAAATAAGATGAGATAAACATTGTGATCTGTAAACATCTTTAGGGAGTGGTTTCAATAACATTTACCTTGACTTAATTTCAATATTGGCACTTTAAGTATTTTATGACCAGATCCAGGATTACTCATGTTGCCCCACATCCACACACACCCCCATGTGCACGTCAGATATGTACAAGCAGATCTGCAGCACGGATGGCTCAGTGGTAGCATTGCTGCCTCACAGCGCTGAGGTTGTAATTTCAATTCCCAGACAAAACTTTATCTGTGTGTAGTTTGTATGTTCTCTGCATGGGTTTCTTTCCATATCCCAAAAACATACAGGTAGGTTAATTGGCAGTTGTCTAAATTGTCCCTAGTGTATGTTTAAATGCCGCTAGGTCTCTCGGTGCCCTAGGTAAAGTACAACCACCCCCCTTTTACCAATGAAACGTGTGTGTTTTATATATCTATCTATATATAATAATTAATATCTCTGATGGTATACAAGGTTCATTTGCCCTTGGTCCTTTGTGGTGCCCCCCTCAGGCCTGGCGCCCAAGGTGGCTGCCTAAAATTACCTAATGGTAGCACTGGCCCTGCCATATGTATCAAATACCCAATCTCCCTGAGAAAGTAAGCTTGCGGGCCCTTCTTCCCCACCCATTCTGTCTGTCTTCCCCATTGTACAGTGATGGGGACACTTTGTAGCACCTAATAAATAAGTGTATATAAATAATAATCACCTGCTGTGGCATGGAATACGTGCCCTGGGTTGGATCTTTAACCCCCCTCCCCCAACAGAAAATACACTGGAGGCTAGATTTAAATTAATCAAACGAGGTCTGTATTTCCCATGATTCGGTCGGTCGGCAGACGTACGGACCGCTGATCTGTACAAAAGACTTAAGGTAGAGGAGTTCAGCAGGATCCCATCCATTATGTTTTACAAAACTTATATTTATATTTTATATGACTTATTTTACCATAAAAGTAAGTCACATTTGCTATGTAAAAACTATTCCTAATGGCCAATCCACAACTATGGTGTGATCAAGCTAATGTAAGAATAGGACATTAAAAATATATATATAGTTGTTACCGTGAGGATTTTTTACATTTATAAATATAGTAATGATAAACTAGAACTCATAGGTAGTTACAGCTAAAGGATTGTCAGTAGTCTCACAGTGAGCGGGCGACTTGTTTCAGGTTATCCACACTGGTCGGATTTAAGATTGCACATGTCTGGAAAAGTTCAAGAGATTCTTGGATTTTCCCTTCCAATCTTAGCAGCAATGCTAGAAAGAGAAATGTAAAAGATTTAAGGAAAGTTGCAGTAATATCTCTAAATGAATGTACACAAACCATTACATGTAAGAAATAAATAAGCGCTATTTAAAATGGCAGGACTGATGATTTGTGATGCTTTCTTACCTTGTACATATACTGCATATTCACATACGCCTTCTGTTGCCTGTAGCTGTTCCTTAATAACAGACTGGAGAAATACAAGAGCATCACAATCATTATGGATATATTAGGTAACATCCATTACCTGTACTGTTACAATATATAAATATGAAAACAACAATATTATTTATAGACCAGTTTAACAAGACATAAAAGGTAAAAACCTGTCCTATAATTCCAGAGTAAAAAGTTTCATTTAATTTATAAGGATTTATGTTGAGACTTGTATACCTCACCTTGCAGGCCTCATAATCCTTACGGACATAGTGCAGGTGAATAAGCCAGTTGCGTCTTTCCAAGATAGGTAAATCTGGTGCTGTGAAAAGTGCCAAACACATTATAAACAATTAAAATAGCATTACGCATATTTTTATACAAGTAAACCTACAAAAATCCAGTGGATGCTTTTCTGCTCATTACCTATGGACACAGATTTTTATTGGGCTATGTTTCTTTAAATCCATTTGGGGACATACCCAGTAAGCTATATGTGGTTTTAAAAACTGTTACAATTGTTACAGCACTCGTTACACAATCATTTCACTTTGCTTCTTAGGACTAGATCCAGACTTACATACTATTGAACTGTAAAGTTAAGTGTAAAGTTAAGAGTGGGGAAAAACCATGATGAATGATAGTGTTTGCATGCAGGGAGAATACTTTATTTTTGCATGTTGCACACAGATACTGACCAGCGTTACTGTTACACTGTTATTAGACTTATTGGAAACATTATCTCTCACCTGTAATACTGCGAATAATGAAATTTACCACTTTTGACCACTGGTAACTGTACAATCATAAGTTCATTGGTACGTCAGAATTAACATACAACAACAAATACGGCAGCAGCTCACAATAACATTTTTTGATATCTGAGCTAAAAATGAAGCATAGAACTGAGGTTGTGGCTAAACAGGAAGAGGAGTATAACTAGTAGCCTTGTCTTCATCAGAGAGGCACTGGCTGGAGAAACTTGTGCGGAAACCTAATAGGCTGACAGAACAATCTTTTTTTGAACACGAATCTATAATGAAAGGAACTTTGACCATAAATTCTTTGCATTGGATTTTAAACTGATGTAATGTAAAAATTGTCAGAAAATTAATTACAGTTAGAGGCTCACCTTTTTTAACACGTGATTTTCTCAAGCTTGTAGACTCTGATGGAACCTGTTAAAGTACAATCATAAGATTTCACAGTTCACAAGTCCAAGGGATAGATTTCCTAAACTTCAGAAAGAAAATGTCAATATGTTGCCCCTAGCAACCAATCAGATTCTAGCTGCTATTTTCTAGTATGTAATAGGAAAGGAAAAGCAAGAATCTCATTGTTTGCTATAAAAACTAAAACATACCTGTGTTATTTGCTGTCTAAATTGTCTTCTCTCAAGAACCTGTTTGCTACCCCATCTACTATTTATAGAATTCTGTGATTACTTTTGTGTTTATGTGTAGAATAATATGGTACAATGTATTTGTTATTATATATACTATGTCTGGTTTTGTGAAACCTATAGATAAAATATAAAAGCATCCATAACCTCCTGCTATTATTGCTAGTCATCGCATCAATCAAGTACCAAACAAAGCCCACATTGTGCTGCAATTACTTGCTGAAATCACACCATCTAAATCAGGGGTAGGTAAAGTGAAATGTCATGCACTATAAAGCTGTCACAGCAAGAGATCTACTATTCAAACAACCTCTAGACTAAAGTATGTATAATGCTTTCAGTAATTTTAGATTAGTTTTGGTCTTACATTCAGTGTCTATTTGCGCTTGATTTTATTGCATGTTATATTCATCATGATGATAAACGATATATGTTCTGAATACCAGCTGTACAGAGGAATATGGCGCATTAACCTGATCTTGGATTAGACCTCAAATCTTTCTAATCCTTCATTTACACAGTGCAATGCTTCACCTGCAACATCCAGTGTTTTATTATATATAGGAATGCATGGGAAGGGTATTCTGACTGGTTTTCAGTGGACATAACTCGTGTGCAGCATTTTAGTAACTATATATAGTATATATACTATAATACATTTAATAACCGTAAATTTCTTCAGATAAATCGAGACTTTAATTATATAAAACATTCTTATTAATAATTTTAATGCATGGACAATAGTTATATGCTACGCTGCTATGCGCACATCGCTAACTGCTCCATCGTAATTACCGTCTTTAATGCATCCTCCGCCATCTCTGACATTTTAACATAGCGGCTTAGTTTCCAAGGCAACGGTCCTTAGATCACTTCCGGAACGTACATCGTGTGTTTAGTCCGACTGAAACAACTCTGCAGAGCATTCGTTCCGTGACATAACGCGTCACCTTACACTTGTGTCATGAGTAGCTCTTTAACTGTGCCACTATAGAATACTTTGACAAGCATACAGTTAGGGCCTTCAAGCGAAAATGTAATGTATGTAGATTGAGCTCCGCTGCATGGCCTCAGACTCTGATAGGCTGCATGAGAAGCTGACAAATGATAAGTGTACAGGCAATTCACTAATTTAATATGTAAGGTCCAGTTGATGGCCACATTGCTGCCATAGCGAACTTGCTGCTATTAACCATGCTTTTCCACCATAAGCTACTAATGAGGCATTTTGAACTATTGATACTGTACACATTACTGTTTTTATTACATTATTATCAATTGTTTTGCCTTTTCTTTCATTTTGTTTGTGATATTAAAACTTATTGATTTGATATGACTGGTGTTTACCTTTTTAAGCAGAAAGACCATTACTAGTTATTTTTTACGTATCAACTGTGCTGTTAAGTGATACGGTTTATGGGTCTTTGTGTAAAGGGAAGCTTCGACATATGTTTTGTCCTGTTTTGACAGAGTCTGAAAAAAAAACTTTTCGCCAAGTTTGATAATTGGGAATGTTCTTTCCCCTTTTTGTTTTTCTTCTCTTGTATTCAGTTTATAGGTGTCATTCCTTCCATGCATCATCAAGGATTCAGCACTAGTGTTATAACAGGAATAGTCACCCATATCCAACATATGTACTTGTATTCCTGCGCTCTTTCACCAGAACACTGTGTAGAATATAAATATGCATTCTGGTTGGAATATTTACAGTACTGGGTATTCTTTGTTAGGCCTTTTGCACATCTGCTTTTAGCAACATGAAAACTGAATAGAAATGATTTTGTCATTATACCCATTTTATTATATAATGCCTTGAGTGCATTTACAAGGTTTCATTTTTAAATTGTATATTTATCAGTGAAAAGTTGGCTTTATACGTAATTACTTCTTATGTGAACCAAGGACACCAAATTGCACAAAAACAACATGTAGTCCTGATATACCCCATAGCTTTCCAACAGAACAGGTCAACAAATAGTTAATAGTTTATATGAATGATCTAGGAATTGGTGTTAGGTTTATTCTTACTGTCTTATTATCAAAGGATGTTTTATATGTTAAAAGAGAAGAGAAGGGATTTGATATTGAAACAGTTCACTGCATTTTAAGATTTTTGCATGTATGTTTATTTCAGCCATATTTTGACTGCAACTACCATGAATTAAATATAACCACACCCTATGGACTGGATCCAGACTTATGTACTATTGAACAAACATAGTTACGAGTGAGAAAAACCATGTTGAATTGCAGGGAGGTAAAATGAATGTCAGTGTTTGCATGTAGGGAGAATACTTTACTTTTTGCATGTTGCACACAGATACTGACCAGTGTTACTGTTACACTGTTATTACACTTGGGTTGAAAACATCATCTCTCAACTCTAATACTGCTTGCAACTTCCCCTATAATTAAACGTTTTGCCCACTAGAAAGTTCAATAGTACATAAGTCTGGATCCATTCCAATGTGAAAAATATATTTTTATATATATATATATATATAATTTATAGTTACATAATTTAGGAATTAGTTTCTTTACATATCCTCCCTTTGGTACCCCAAAACCCCAAACCGCTTTGGTGGTTTTGTGCTTAAAGCTACAAGACCTCAAATTATACTACCGTGTTTCCCCTATAATAAGACCTATCCTGATAATAAGCCCTACCCTATTTTACACTAAACTGTGTAAAGTAAGCCCTCTCCCGATATTAAGCCCTATTTAAATCACAATGAGGTGTCATAATGTCAGCAACACTTGGGGGGCAACAATGAAGTGTCATAATGTCAGCACTTGGTGGAACAGTGAGGTGTCATAATGTCAGCAGCACTTGGAGGACCATGATTGGATTAAAAGCAGGTCAATAAANTAAGCCCTACCCCGAAATTAAGCCCTATGGTGTTTTTTGTCCTGAAAAAAAATAAGACACTGTCTTATTATCGGGAAAACACGGTATAGATGTTTAAAACATGCTATACAGCATGCATACAGCAGCTATACTTGCTATACAGTGGCTATAAAAAGTTTCCTTACCTGTGGTGTCATTTTATGACATCATGGACAGCAGCTTTATTAAAAAATGACACGTCAGCATATTACTTTTAAATGAAAATCAACTTCTTCTTACGAATTAGAAACCAATATTTATGTATTAGATGAATGTTAACCATCAATGTTTAAGTCCATGGTGAACACTTAACTGCAAGTATACTTTCCTGTTTATTTTCCTGTACTCTGTGACACTATTTTCATTCATGGTATTGCTCAAGGTTTTTTTCTTCCTGAATGGTGATCATGGGTGACTAGCAACTTTCAATTAATAACAGTCCTCAATAGAACAGAGGATTGAATTTAAGAAATGTTATTCTATACTGCAATATTACTGTAAATGTTATTGGAACAATCTGGAACAATGCCCTGCTGGTTAAAAATTATTAAATGTTGCTGATATAACGTCATTCTTTCACCACTATAAATGTTTCATAGAAGTCTTGTTTTGACTTTATCAGACGATAAAGTCAAATAGAAGATTGCATAGCGGAATTAACAATTGTCAGTCTCTAATTTCTTTTTCAGACTCAAAGGAACATTTTCTTACATCCATTCCATGGACATCAGTTCTTATATTTCACTGGAATGTGAATGTGTAATTATGCATGTGTTTGGAATTGTAAACAGTACTTGAGATATTTTTCCCAAAAGATTTAAAAATATTGTTTCCTCAATCACCTGCAGACTTGGCTTCCACCTTCTATTACTTGTCTGTTTTCTTTTAATTAAAATAGAGATTACTGTCAAAGTTAAAAATTAAACTGGAAGGATAATAATGGGTACAGGAACTAAAACTGCAGAACTATGTGATTCTTGTGCTGTATACCTTAAAAGAATACACTAAGATCCAAGGTAATGCAGATGTGAATATACCATCTCCAAGACCTCATGTGCTGCAAAGCCTCAGATCTCAGATTCACCCTTAATTCACCTCTGAAGTAAAAAATAAAAGCCCTTTAAAAGTCTGTGACGGACAGACCGGTGCTGTAACAAGTACTGGACTGTTTCATTTTCATCAGAGCCCCCAGTCATTCGGTTTCAGATTTTTTTTTTTCTATAGAGAACTATTAACAGCTGAACAGCAAATACTTCATGGCACTTATTATTTACACAGCGAATATTTGCTCTGCTCGGAGTAGAAGTTTAACCTCTTAGTTGTTTATATTAAAAGTGCATTAACCTAACAGTAGTCTTTAGTACTGTATCTACTAAGGCATCCCAACTTTATGTGCACTCTCTAATCATTTGCCAACTGTTTAATTAGGTATTAGATCGATTTAGAACGAGCAGCTGTAAAGTTCCATTGTTTGTATTGTTTCCATGATGTAAGAAAATAAAATGTGAAAATGCAAAAAGGTGGTGAATATTTTTATAGCCACTTTATACACAATACTGTGTTTAACACAGACTTTCACTTCCATATGACCAATATAGTATGCTTCTTATCAAATGTTATTAAACTGCACCAACCCTTATTTTATACAGCTGCAACAAAGCATTATGCTTTGCATTGTCAACCCTTTTTCACTTGAGTCATCTTTTTGTCTAGTTCTTACACTGACTGCAGTAACCTGAACACCAACAATTCTTAATTTGTCTAGCTTCTGTACAATGCTCAGTAATGATCATCTCTCAATGTTGCTGGCAAATGGAACAAAACGTCAACAAGATAACTGCACAATATGTATGAAACGTTTAAGCAACACTTCTTAGTTCCAGGACTCTAGAACGTTAAGTAAAATGACTGTATTTGTACAAGGCCTCCAGAGTAGATATGCTATTTGAGTAGCCTTGCCAGGTTTACCATATTAAAAGTATCCGGCATTCTCTCTCCATTATTTGTCGTGGCAACAGGGAGAGGCAATGTAGACTTGCAAATATGCTGTGAACCCAGAAAATGAGCCAAAGCACAGGGTGTGCTCTAAACACTTGGGTGTCATGTATCATCAAATATGTCACACCTTCTCAATATGAAGTGTAATCAATACCATATCATTAGGCCATTATGCAGAGTGCAGATTGAGATTTCAGAGAGAAATTTCATATTCTAAAAGACGCTGTGTCCACTCCAAAAGATCTAAGGAATAAACAGTACAGCCAGGACCAATGATCTTCAAGAAAGAATAAATATTTTTTTTTTCTGTTTTGTACTTAAACATGATGCAAACACCGTGCGTCCCACTTTCTCCCTGCTCATGCAGATGCACTATTTACAAGTTTGAAAAATACTGCTGTCTTCTGTTCAATTTAATCTTGTTTTGTTTGGTTGGTTTTTTTAAAAGTCATGTACAAAGCTATTTTTTTTTTTATTTTGTTTTCTTCAATTTTTTTTTTTTTAACTTTTCAAAGCTGTTCAGCTCCAACCCAGGATTAGAAAAGGTGCCAGGGATAGTCTGAAGACAATACGAGTCAACAGTAGATAGAGCGTAGAATGGTTCAACAGGAGGGAAGAGGGACAAAAGCGTAAGACATGAGAAGGAATGGGCATCCTTCTCTAGGGCAGAGTGGAGGGGGTAATCAGCCTGATTATGGCAAGCTAGAGTTAGGAGAAAGCATTTGCAAATAGCTGAGGTGTTGCACACGCTTTAACCCCTTGGTGACCAAAGGAACCAGAAACTCTGTCAAAAATTACATGCAGATCAATGCTTTGCCAGTCACTATATGCAAGGGGTTAAAAATGCCTACAATACTGTCAAACCATTGCCTCTGCTATCTGCTTTCCTTTTATTATTACAATATAATTTACTTAAACTTTTAGTTAACAAAAAAAAAAAAAAAGAATAAAAGTAAACCAAAAGGTCTGACTGGAGCGCAAAAACAGGTAAGGGCGAGACGGCAGAATGTGCAGGGACCAGCCTCAGGGCAGAGTTGGATTTAATTAGAATTGAAATCTAATGTCAGATGGCAACAGAGGTTATTTAGTGGGGACGGCTCAGTCCTCAATATATTCCCACAAGTCCTTCTCATAACCTTCGTGCACATGAAGAAGCAGAACCCGCCTCCTACTCTCGCAGTATCTAGAAGGAGGCAAAATAAATTATCAGTTAGCAATCTGATGTACTTATAAACATTTTTAACATAACATATATACACACATTCGCACATTAATGAATACCTAGCTCCAAATAATGCTTTCAAAACATAAAAAAAAACAAAAAACAACTAGCCTTGTTTCCTACTCCCAAACTAGCCCTCCAGCAATTATAACCACCTGAGCTGCAGACCTGCTATCAATGTGATTGGGCATATCCTTATAGATACACGAGCAGTTATTGCCCAAAACTAGAATTCTGACAAACTGGCCACTTTACATAACATATTAACCAAAATTCATTTTCGTCACGATATGGAAACTAGGAGTGCCTGGTAACTTCTCCTCACGTTCAATGGTTTCCCTGGACATACTACATGGCGTGTCTCCAGAATGACAGCTCTGGAAGAGATGGCACTGCCCCCAGAGGGTTGGGTCTATGGTATGGGTGGATGGCTAGTTTACTTGTGGTTTTAAGATTCTGATCAATGCTATTTGGAGTGAAGCGCTAAACACTTTGTGAGGACTTTAGGCGTCTTCCCCTTCAGTAATTTTTCCTTTTATTTTATTTCCAGGTTTTATTCCAGAAATAAATGACACAAGTAATACTGGTTCTTACCTATACTTGTCTTGTACTTTTTGCTTAATGTCTTGAAGGGAATCCTGGGAAATGTCCCTTTCCAGATATCCAGACAGAACTTCTGTCGCATTCTCTAAATCTGCTTGATTATTCTAGAAATACATATTTTTTTAAAAAAAACAAGTAAATGTTAATTGTGTTGGCAAGTCTTCATATACGCATGTCAAGTTACTGCTTATTTGATGTGCATTGTACCAGATAATGTTTTAAACACAATGACAAGTCCCAAAACAATTACAAGCCAATGTATTAACCTCCAAAAGAAAAAATAAAACAAAACCAACATTTTAAATGTCTTTGGACTGATCTGGACCTCCACTAGAGCTATGATTGTAGCCCTGTGGTAGTATGTTGATTCTCAATGAGATTCATATATAGATTCCTGCGCAGTTATGACTATAGAGTTCCTGCTTTTATGACTGGCTAGCACAGGCTGTACAGGTTAACAGGCTGTACTGGAATCTTGCAATGTATTGTTGTCGATTAGAAAGAGAATGTTTACATTTTTTTACTTTACTTTTACTTCAAGCTAAATGTACCAAAAAGCTACATGAAAGAAGCACATGACTTAATGAAAAGAATACCCACCTCAAATATAATTGACTGGTTGTTCTTCTTGAGGTAGAACGCAAAGACATAAGTGTACATGAGTGTGGATCGGCACTGGCACAGCACATCCACTGCCTTCTTCAGAAACTGCACCTCAATCCAAGACATGTTATGCTGCTGCATCTCCTCCATCTTTTGCTTCACTTGGGCATACAGCTTGTGCTCAAATCTCAAGCTCTGCATGTGGTTCATGTAGCGGTTGCAGTAGAACAGGTATCTTTGTAAGGCTGCTCTGGATCGCTGCGTCAGTACAAGACAGAGACAAGAAAAGGTAAACTGGTGATCGCTTTAGTCATGGTAAGCAATACAATCAGTGGGTGAGCATAGAGAAACATTAAGTGCACACCTTTAGAAGCGCACTGATGGTAATATGTATCTTATTCTCAAAGATTACAATGTGCAATGAAGTTTCCAAAATATAATAAAGAGAACAGAGATCGCCACGTGCTATTTGAAAAGTCAACAAAAAATGTCACTGGCTACACTGAGCAAGAAATTTTATAAGATAGTATATAATACTCACCTCTTGTGCATCTCGGGCAGCTTTTGCATCATCTTCATTGTAGCGATTACAGTTATACCTGAAAGAAACCATTATTTACAATTATAATTTCACAGTCGAAATACATTCTATAGAGAATGACATTGATATGTAGCTAGATACACATTTTATATATATATATATATATATATATATATATATATATATATATATACACACAAACATATATCTATATGTGTGTGTGTGTGTATACACTGTTTCATTAGACATTTACACATTGTTTTAGTAATATAGGAACAATTTTTGAAGTGAAAACAGTAACATAATGAACACCTTAACAGAATATACACTAAACAGTTTAATTAGGTTCTGAATTTCACTCAATTACTTGTTTGAGTCTGAGTCACATATGTACATGCCTGTAGCCACATACTCACCTTTGTCCTCAACAGAAAAGACTATGTACCATGTAACAAGGTTAGCTGCTTTTTCATTTCCTAATCTATTGTGTGTTTTGGATTTTACTAATTTGCTTGATTGATTGCGGTTGTTGAACAGACTTATTTAAATAATGCAACCTTGGATTTTAACATTTTGATGTAAATCATGATTTAAATGTTTAATTTAACTTATGCAACCCTGGTTTCATGGATTCATTCAGCTATAGGTAATATAGATAATCTTCATTTCCATGAGTAGTTATACCTTTGCTTCTTGAATTCAAATTTCCATAATCATTAAAATGTGTAATTGTAATGGTCTTTCACTCTTGCATTATTTTACTGCATGTTTTACATTCTTTACACATGCAGATTTACCAGGGACATCTCTTTCTAAGCAATACATGTAGTTTAACTGATTGATTTAAATTGTGCAACCCTGACACACACACATACGCATAGCAGTTCTCAGGTTTATAGGTAGGTACCTTGCCATTTCTATACTATAGTTTTGGTAAATAAACTGCACTTAGACATTAGTGAGGATCACATCACAGTGATTGAGATCATATATTACATATTTTAATCTTTCACCCAAGTGAAATGCATTTAATCATAGTAAACAACCAACACAAAAGAAGTCTAAATCTTATAAATACCTCCAAGTGAATCAAGCATATGTCAGAGGTTGGACAACAAGGTTCACATTCAAAATCTGCTTATTTTCTTCCTTACCAGGCAGAACCATGTGGTTCCCAAGGACCCAGGCACACCCAGCAGAACTCAGCCTTGCAGTTTTGGTTTCTGCACACCATGTGATTGCAACCTCCATCCTTTTCTATGGTCACATGACATTTTGGACATTCCTGGTATAATGAAAGATAACACAACAGGTTGCAGAGGAAATAAAACTTTAATACTACTGAATTACGCTACTAAACATAAACAGGTATTATGCTTGATTGTTTCCAGAACACAGAAATGTGTAGCTTTAGTATAAATGTCACACATCGAGAATCCTACCTTTGTATTAGCTGCAATCCAGTTTGATGTCTCACTGTCATCATCACACTTTTTAATCCATTTCTTTAACCACTGTAAAACGGAGAGACTTCGTATGTGCCTTTTCTAACCCACAATTTCTCCTTTAAATCCATTCTATTTGTTAGGTACATATTTGCATGCGGCTTAATTTCATATCATAGTGTCAACAAAATATATTTTCTCCCCCTTACCTTACATTTTACTGGATCATGCCAATTCTCTCCACAATTGAAGCTATAATATAGAAATATACAATTAGGCTTAATTTCACTAAAACAAAAATAACATCTTTCAGCCAGGTTGTACAGTAAATGTGCTCACTGCATTGTATAATCCAGGGGGGGGGGGGGGGGGGGGGGGTGTACAAGTTTGTGTAGTTAATGTCATAGATAGGGTTTTTGAATAGTAAAGCAGTTTATTAAGGTAGATTAAGGTTATGTATTATGTTGAGGAATATGGAAAGCTTGTCTGAAGAAGTTTCAAAGAAGTACTTAAAAGTTTGGAGAGCAGTGTCTTAATGGGCAAAGGTTATTCTAGAGTGGGTGCAGCGTTAAAGAAGTCCTAAAACCAGGAATAAGTGCATTTATTATGTGTAGGGGATAGATTTACTGAACTGTGGGAAGAAAGTGTGGATACGTTGCCTATAGCAACAGATTATAGCTGACATTCTCTTATATGTATCTGATTGGTTGCTGTGGGCAAAATCTGCACTTTTCCTTTCCCACAGTTTAGTAAATCTAGGCCTAAAAGAAAGTTGAATACCCTGTGACAGTCTGAGAGTATAAAAATATATTGAGATATTGTGTGTGTATTCTTGTTGATGGCTGTATAAGTAAAAGCATTTAGTAGTATTCTATAAACCACATACAATCAGTGCAATGTGAAACAAGCTCTAAAAGAGCATTTAACAATGTATTACACATGAAATAAACCATAACTGCCAAAGGTTTTTGCACCACTGTCTCACCAGAACTGACGGCCACATTTGCAACGCACAGGTTTGGCGTCTGGATACTGAACCTTCACAACATGATGGCAGTCTGGAGCTGGACACCATTTCAGAAGTCTGTTACACTGCAGAGATAAACAGACATATAAGATGAAATATTGGAAGGGCAGTAAGGTGGAGGGGGTAGACGGACAACTATGATTGCAGTAATGCTTATATGACACAACATGATGATCATGCACAGTAGCTGCCAAAAGCACATCTTGCCAGACACAGGTACAGCTCTAAAATTNAATTTTCCAATAACTAACCTAAGTAAATATATTTTATATAGCCATAGTCTACTTTTAGTTTTATGTAAGCATACAATGGCAGCAGTTGGAGAGGTAAGCATGGCCCTGTCTGCCTATGTGTAGTTTGTAATACTACCTCTTATAAGGGTGCTAGATTGTACTAAAATGTCAGATTGTTCATAATCCTGCCCTGATGTTATGTTTAAAGTAAATTGAAAAGATGATTGGATGTATGAAGTGAATCTGATTTTTTTTTTTTTGTTTTAAACGGATGAAGGGGTTAAGATCTTGGACAAAACAGGCCAACCTGTGACCCTACAGATGCCAGTACATACAATCCTGGTTTCTAAACATCCCCATTTATGTGGGGTCAGTGTTGAAACCTTAAGGCAGAAATGAGCTATTGCAATTGCTACAAGAATAAATGCTAAAAGAACCAAAAAGGTTCTGGAACAAAAATAAAAATAAATAAAACCTCTGCCTGCTGACAAACACACCACAAACATACAAAAAACAACTGAAGACCTACATTGCATGACATACAAAATAAAAAAAGACAGAAAAAAGCATGGAAGGGAAACGGCTATTTATGCATGACACAAAATATTTCGTAAATTAAATATGAACACTCAAGGGAAAGAAAAAAAATACATCTTACCTAAAAGGGCTAACTGAACTGTGAATCAACGAGAAACCATGATCAGGAACTTACCTCTACAAAGCTATTAGTTATTAGATGTTGATACTTTAACTTCACTTTGGAATCTGTGATCAAGCGCCTGTTAGAAACAAACACAAATGGAAGATATAATGTAGAAAAAAAAACCCAGGGAAGATCCAAATAACGGTTAAATAAAGTGGTGGTAATCTGACAGATGGCACCAATTAAAGGGATTAAGAACTCGAACCCTATATTGAAGATGTCAAAGCACATACCTATTCACTGTCACCTACATGCAAAGCATTTCTTAGGATAGAGCAATGATCAACAGTACTAAAGAATGAAAGGAATGAGACTTGCATATTTCTGAAGATAATATAATATAATATATATAGTGCACACAAGACCTAGCCATCTCAATTTGATTTCCTCAGAGAGCCAGATTTGTGAGACTACATTTGCCATAAACCCAGAGGCAATCAAATGAAAAGAAGTGTTTGGAACAATATAGTGTTTAGTGTGTACACTGAAATGATCAGTATTATTGTGTCAAACTACATGACAATCACAGGGATGCCAGTAAATTGTGTGTATCATTTAAGCATACTTAAGTTTGAATGGAGCAAGTATTAATTCTAAACAAAAAAATTCTTTTAATACAAATAGAATATATAAAATATTCTTTTTTATTAATAGAAATTACTAAATGTATCAAATAATACAGAAAGTCATCTAGTTTTTAAACTGAAAGTCTTTTGTTTTTATTGGTTTTTATTGGTTAGCGAAATCGCAGAGCAGCTTGGAATTTTCTCAATTAGAAATAATAAGATAAAAATAAAATCCAGTGACCTTAGGTGTGCCATGCTTGTAGAAAGAAACAGTTGTACAGTTGTAGCTGGTGGCGGTGTAATAATCTTAGCAGCTTATTGTGATTTTATTATGTTTTTTTGATTTTGGTCTATTGATGATCAAATGTTTTCATACAGGTTTTGTATAATATTGGCAATACTTATTTCAATTACATCAACATACATTTAACACTCTACCCCTGCTTCTTATTTCCCTTTTATCATTTAAACCCAAACTAAGACAGCAGTTTCAGCAGCACACATATGACTAACTTGCTGGGTTACAGTCCTGCCATGCTCAGTGCATATATTATTAATAATAATATTAATAGAAAAAAGACAAACACAACACATTTAAAGAGGCACAACACTTACATTACTGTATTGTCATCAACTAAAATGTCACAGCCATGAGCTGGGCAGGAGATGGTCTAAAAAGAAATAAAGGGAGGGAGTAAATAAAAAACACAAACCAAGAAATTAATGAGGGAAATAATGAAACTAGAAAGCAAACATTTAGAAAGATTGCTGGAAATGACTAGCTGATAAAACAATAAGGAAGAGATGTAAGAGAAAAATATTAAATATATGAATATACAAAGTTAGAAAAAATGAAATAGATGTCCCACCCAAGACCCAGCAATACAGCTATTACCTGTCCCATTCCTTCCTCTATGATTTTCGTGGTCAAATATTCACTCCAGCACTGCATGCAGAACTTGTGACCACACTCAAGGCCTGTGAAGTACTGTACAAAACAATAGATGTGGAGTTAAATAATATTCCCCACACAACTGACTGAATTGTTAATAGTTAAATATTGTGACCAGTGAGAAAGAATCACTGAAAGTTTTTTTGCTTGTTTTTTTTTTCTTCACATAGTATCCAAGAAAGTCAATAGACACATTAGGATGGACTGACAAACACACTTTAGTCACGTAAAAAGCAAAGGGTACACAAGATGAGATTCACTGTAAAATTTAGAATTATGATAGAAGTAATTCACAATGATGAAAACTCCAAAATGTACAAAACAACTTATTTCCTAGTTGTAACCTGCACCATTCTACATTTCTAAGTAATACAAATAAGTGTGTATCAAGAAATATACAAAGCAAAGCACAGCATGAATGAAGTCTGATGTTCTGAAAAACCCAAGATTGCAGAAACTAACCGAATTTGGGTAATTCAAGTAGCAGATCTGACAGGGCATGTCCTGAGCAGAGGAACGTGTGTTCATCTGCCGTGTTCGAGACTTCTTACTAGGGTTAATGACGTGACATTCTGAAAATAGCTTCTCCAGGTTGCCATCAAAATACCTGGGAAAAAATGAACAAAATAATAATTAAATCAAAATATAAAGCAATAACCAGAGCACAAGATGTCTATACAAAGGGTAGCATATTCATGACTGACATACCAGCGTGGTATGATACAGCAGGGCGCTTAATATGTTTAGAATTTATAAGATGTCTTTATGAGGTTACTCTTAATGTAGGACTTTTTGAGGGTACTGGTAGAAACAAGAATTTGAACTTCACATCAACTACTAAACAGAGGCTTCTATCTGCAAGAGATGTCGCTATCAAATTAAATGAAAAAACTTTTCATAGTTTCATAGCGTTAGATTTATATTATAAAAGCTACTCATCAGAAGTCTAATGATCCTCAAGAGTTTGTAGGAAAAAAAATACTAAAAAAAAAGCAAACAGCCATTCACCCTTTCATACAATGCAGATTTAAAAAGCCAGAGAAGCTGATGATCAAATATTTACATTTGGCTGCAGTTAGGGATGGCTACACTGTATATCAGCTCTGTGTCCTTAACTCACGCATAAATCATCTTCTCAGGCAGTGTGAAATTACAGGTTGGTGCCAGCGAGAGTTATCTCGCCAACTGTAGTGTTGTCTTTCAGTATATCAGTAAGCAGCACATTTGCAACACCATCAATTACAATTCATCTGTATGAATCATTTAGAGTGCGTATGTGATATATATATATATATATATATATATATATATATATATATAGATAGATAGATAGAGAGAGAGAGATACATACTAGAGCAATATAGATGCCCACTTTGCCATAATTTGCCTTTGCCTACCATTTCACAAATAAATACAGGCCCAGATGAGGATGCATGTGTACTCACTTTACCATACACTGTAATCGTAGTATTAACTTTTACTCCACAATACTTACCTATTATATACCACTTAAGGCATGAAATAAATTGTATTTACCAAACATAAAATATTTGCAATAACAAGTCTATTCATGATAAAAGCAGGTTTATTTCCACAGATACATTTTTCTTCAATATATTTGACAGAATGTTTCCCTAGAATAGCTGAGTGTGTAACAAACTCCTATTTATTACAAGAATGCTCCTTAAACAGAGACATACTGTTTAGCATCCACATACTTTTACCCAAACATTCTTAGACTGCTTAAGTTTCTTGTGCCATTACATAAAGACAGTGAAATGATTGATCATATGTCCTGAATCTGTGCTGTTCATGTACATAAGGAGTAAAACTAGTTCTACTGCGTTTCAGGCTCGTGTGTTCATACTGGTTCTCTTACCTCTCCATTAGCTTCTCCTTGTCCCAGTTGAAATGACTCAGAAGTATTCTAGTGATAGTAGCTGGATTCTGCAGACAGAAGACAAATTTGCTGTCATTCGCATGTACTGAATCACGGTACATGTTCTAAAAAGAGCAAAAGGACTCATCATAAGAACTATACATTTACCTCCAAAATAATCATTCTGTTTATCAGAATAAAAAGTCCAAAACATATTTATCCTTAAGGCCATTGCCTTGAATTATGCAGGAGCATTTCATACTGATCTGCTAAATTACAAGCGTTTTGAAACTATACAATTTGGGTACCTATTTATTACTGAGTAGGTTTGATGGTATGAGGACGTTGACATATACATTGTTTCAGACATTATTTTTCAAGCTATTCTATTGTGCACTTTCTGGAATGTAACTGAAACGCACTAACGCTGCACCCAATGTAGGTAGGTAAAATATTTCACAGAGATTCCGCCTGAGTTGAAGCTTACACATATTTAATCTGGGGGTTTAATAAACCCCAATTTTGTATCTCTTGGTAGAACTATATACTCCATAGTACTTAATGGTTAACCTGATTTAACATGTCCAAGGAGACCGGATTCACAACTTAAATAAATATCAAACCTACTATCTAATCTTTAATTGTACAGTTTATTCTTTATATTTTATTTTTAAGAATTCATGTTTCTTCAAGTTCATTACAATATATGATATCTATACTCTGCATTCTTTATTAGTGGAAGGGGAGGCATTTCCAGTGTCACTGGCTGTGAATTTAGGAACTTCATTGCAGTAACATCCCATCACATCTTGAAATAGAAACAATACAAAAATGAAAAGCAATTCCATCAATTATATAAATATCTGCAATCTACTGTATTACCAGTCACAATGAGTCAAGAAAATGTGCAGCACCTTGTACAATATCAATAACCCTCAAAAACACAACAATATTATAATACAGATCATGTATTTTTCCTCTCTTTTGAATATGTGTGCTAAACTACTGATTCAGCAGTTGTCGTTTGGATCTATAAATGCAATGTAATACAAAAAAATACAAGTACAACCAAAAATACTTCTACATAATTAAATGATGGGCCTTGGACTGTAAGGAGGACATGACCAATTCTCTATAGACAATTGGCTTTAAACATGATGTAGTTTTATGGCGCAGCTTCATAAGAGTAAGAAACACCTACACTGTTCCCCACAATTTTTTCTGACCTTCCCTAAAAATGGGTCATAGTTTTGTACTACACTGTACATAAAAATTCCTTGAAATTCACAAGTGTATTAGACACATGCATAAAATAAGGCTAGAAACATAGAAAGTGACGGCAGATAAGAGCCACATGGCCCATCCAGTCTGCCCGATTGTGTATTTAGAACTATACCAACCCAAATTTAATCACCATTTTGTTTGAGACTCAGAATACCCTTATATTTATCCCAAACATGTTTAAACTGTTCTATAGTATTAGCCTCCACCACTTCTGATGGGAGGCTATTCCACATTTCCACTACCCTTTCAGTGAAATAATTCTTTCGCACATTTCCCCTG
>JABWIB010001251.1:55700-74242 GCA_016617825.1 Platyplectrum ornatum
ATCATCTACCATTGTTTTCACTCCTCCTGGTGTGTCTCCTCTGTTACATATCTTTGTGTCATCTGCAAAAAGGCATATTTTTCCCTGGATACCATGTGTAATATCACCAATGACTAGATGACTACACTTCCGTTTAGGGTCACTTAGAAATTTCCTAATTTTTGAAGCAAAGCACTGTTCTTTTCAGGGTAGATAACATTAAATTAATCAGAAATACACTAAACATTGTTAATGTGGTAAATGACTAAACAAGCTGCAAACGTCTGGTTTTTAATGGAATATCCACATAGGTGAATAGAGGCGCATTTCCTGCAGCCATCGCTCCAGTGTTCTAATAGTACAATGTGTGTTGGAAGACTAATGGATGATTAGAAAATCATCCAAAATGGGTTTGCTCTTTAGAGATAAAGCTGACCGTCCTATGAGATAGTGGAGTATCTGGAGCAACATATTTGTGGGTTTGATTATACTCCCAAAATGCCAGAAAGAGAACGTTCATGTGAAACTCTACAGTCTATTCTTGTTTTTAGAAATGAAGGCAATACAATGCCAGAAATTGCCAAGAAACTGAACATTTCCTACAATGGTGTGTACTACTCCCTTCAGAGAACAGTAGAAGCATGCTCTGACCAGAAAGAGAAATGGAAGAAACTGACCAAGAAGACAAGTACATTAGAGTCTGTAGAGAAGTAGATGCCTCACAGGTCCTCAACTGGCAGCTTTACTAAATGGTACCTACAAAATGCCAGTGTCAATGTCTACAGTGAGGAGGCAACTCCAGGATACTGGCCTTCTAGGGAGAGTAATGAAGACATATCTCATACTGGCCAATACAAGAAAAAGATAAATATGGGCAAAAGATCACAGACATTGGACAAAGGAAGATTGGGAAAAAGGATCTTTGGGCAACACAGAAGAACATTTGTGAGAAGAGGAACAAGTGAAAAGATGGTGCTGTTAAAGTGGGAGATTTGTATAAGGTAATAGAAATTCTGAATAGGAAGTCTATCACTCCATTTTGCAACACCATACCCTGTGGATAGCGCTTGATTGAAGCCAATTTACTCCTACAACAGGACAATGACTCATGAACTATTTAGGGAAGAAGCGGCAGCTGGTATTGTGTCTGTAATGGACTGGCCAGCGTAGTCACCAGACCTCAACCCTATTGAGCTGGGGGCAACATGACCATATAGTGTGCACAAAGTGCCCATCAAGTCAATTGAAAGATTTGGAGGTACTTCGGGATGGGGGGGGGGGGGGGGGGGGTTTCTTTAGATTATTGTCTGGGTGACTCCAACCTTTTGAATGGCAGTCTATAAAACATCTACCACTAAATAGTCACAATATACCAATTATTCGCACATAATTGTTTTGTGGATCATGTTCCCTAAGCACAGCTTATTCGGATACAATCAGTTTTGTTTTGTGGGTAAAACGTATGTATTACCTTTAGTGTAGGTGGATATAATACGGTGGTGTCATACCTTCACTTCTCACACTAACTTCCCTATTCACTGGTATTAATTTCTTCCATTCCACTGGCATATCCATACAATAAGAAGTGTATTGTCATTTTTTTACTTATTTTATTTTTTATACAGTGGTGTCTGTCTGTCAACTGGTTGCAATAATAGGTGGGAAAAGGAATGAAACAGGGATTTGGGAAAAATATAGAAGTCTCCACCATAACAATGCTATATAACAATCAATGACAGAAAACACAGGGATTTCAGTTTAACCTTGCACAATTAGCTATCTAGATGTTTTCCATTGAAAGTACAGCTGTCAATAGATATATGAAGCAGCAGATTTAGTTGCCAGAATATAGTGATTTAAATCACAGGAAAAAAACTAAACAACAAAATGATGACTGTGGTAGGCAAAATAAAATGTCACTGCTGCTACTATGCAAGTAAATATAGAAATAAAAAAAAGAGAAAGCGGCTGTGCTTACAAATCCAGTGTTAGTAATTCCAAAATAATGGATCACATTGTTTTATAGGTATCCGGCACTAACCTTTTCCAGTCACTGCTGATGGTACAAAACAAGGAAATATCATTAATATCAACTTAAGGGTGCCTAAACATGGCAGTTTTTTCTGGGTGCCACAAGCCTGTCTCCATTGTGTTTTGCAAGGAAAAAAACTATAGAAAATGTAATCATATCTACCTAGGTGTTTAAAGAGAATGCAATGAAAGGTCAGACTTCCATAAAGTCCAAAGCTAGCCTTACATGGAACACATTTACAAAACTACTTTACTACACACCCAGCTTTCAATTCTTTAAGCTTGGAAAAACAATATACTAAAACAAAAAAAATGGTGCCAAAAACGTCAAAACTATCCTGACTTGCAATGTTACCCATTAGAGACTGCCATATAGAGGGCATGTGTATAAACTGGAGGGTGGTAAGTTCAGGGGAAATGTGTGAAAGAATTACTTCACTGAAAGGGTAGTTGATGAGTGGAATAGCCTCCCATCAGAAGTAGTTTAAGCATGCTTGGGATAAATATGAGGGTATTCGGAGTGTCAAACCAAATAGAGAATAAAATGATGTCAGTACAGTTTTAAACACACAACGAGGCTAACTGGATGGGTCATGTGGCTCTAATCTGCCGTCACTTTCTATGTCTCTATATGGCAGTGTTCTCCATTAGAGGCTGGCTGCCATATTGCAGTGTTCTCCATTAGAGGCTGGCTGCCATATTGCAGTGCTCTGTGACAATATTAATAGTAAGTAGGAATGTTACAACATATATATATACTTCTCCTATCAGCGAGCTCTATATGCCAGGGATATTTGGAGGTTCTGATTATGAAATTTCCAATCAGGGCATTTTTTTTTTACAGTCAGGAATTCTGCTAAACCCCTGGACATGGGTTGCTGGACATACTTTAAAAGAGAGATAAAACAATTCAAATGAATAAGTTGCACTTAGTAGGTACATCTGGAACGTCCAGCAATAGAAACACGTGTTCCATCAAGGACTAAAAGGGTTTTCAAACCAAATTACAGGGTCAGGTCTTGAGCTGGCACAAAGAAAATGTGGTGATTTGCCATTTGCCATGTTGAATGATTAGTCACTTAAGATGACACTCAATAAATGAAGAATAAGGACATTCTGAAGCGTAATTGTTGATTTTGAATATTCAATTCTAGTATATTCTCCTATCTTAAGCTATAGTTCAGAAAATAGTAGTAAAATAAAAGGCTGGGACCCATGATGTTGTATTAGCAATTAGCTTTATGAAAGTTTAGATGGTATACTGGATGAGGAAACTCCTGACACTGTAATGGAGAGGCAATGAGAGGGCACAGTGATTAGTCAATGCGTCATAAGAAGCTTGTGCTGTGGCCCAAGCATTAACCTGGTTCCTTCGACAATAAAGCTATATCTTTGTCATTATCTGAACCAGATTTTCCACACGTTAGGAGGGATGAAAAGAAAACAAGGTCATGCATCTTAGTTAACAAAAAACGTTTTACAATTGTGATTTTAGATGAAATAATTCCAACCAGACTACAAATCAACAACTGCACAGCCATGATAATGGGCATGTTCAAAACAATCCATTTTGGATTTTAAAAGCGAAAACCATTTTTGACAGAGCAGAAACTCTGGAGCAAAATATCAGATCAGTAGCATCTCAAAATATACCCACAGGTAGATAGATAGATCCAGACTACAGCAAGTCCTGCGTTCTGATAATCGAAAGCAGGACGATTAGGGTACGTAAGGGTTTAAGGCAGCCATTACTGTATTATTTACATCAGATACATTACTCTGGAGACCATTACTCTGGAACCTACAGATAATACTTACATAGCTTTATAAGTAATATATGTGTTTTGCCAGCAGGGCAGGTGCGTATTGATTTACACAGTAAAAGTGAGCTTAAACCCTTACTTACATTCCTGGCTTCAGCACTGTCCTGCTTTTAAGCTAGAATAGTGCAGAAACATTAAGGTAGGGGTCAGTATATAGATTCCTCGTCTATAGGGTAATCTGCATAAGGTGGTTACCTAAACACAGGACTTTTGATATAAATGACAGCAATAAGGATAAAAATGTCAGCACTAATAGTCCAACAATTCCAATTGTCCAAAATTGTTGGACTATTAGCGCTGACATTTTTATCCTTATTGCTGTCATTTATATTTTAATGTCATAAGGTTTCCTTGTGTATATTATGTGGGAGTAGTGGTCTCCTATTAGGGTAATTGCAGCTGCTGGTATATTGGGCACCGATAGTATATCCCACCGTCTATTTGTGAAACAGGACTTTTGATAGTCTGGGTCGTAAACTAAAAGTTCACCTAGAAAACTCCATTCCTGATCTCTAATTGTTTTCAAATTTAAATTTGCCTTAAAAGTTCAACATTGTTATGGCCCAGTCTATATTTATACCTGTTTTGTCTATACTATCAAACTCTGGATTACTCTAGAATTATCACTATTGTTGTCAGGCTGCTATTATTATTAATAATGATGATGGGATGATGGGCAAATGCAAAGATGGACTTTAAGCTCATTGCAAAAAAATGTAAATGAATATATAGTAGACATGGAGCATAGTGGTACCAATGATTATACTCAGATCACTGTACATGGGACAGGTTTTAAGAAGGTAGTAGCAATACAGTGGTTCTTAACACTGTCCTCAGTGCATGTTTTCCAGGTCGCCTAATAATCACAAGTGATAGTAATGGATACTGGAAGCTGACCTGGTTCCATAGTTGTAATTTGTACTCCTCCCCCCCCCCCCCCAAAAAAAAAGTACCACTGCACTAGAATATGACAAATAATGTAAGCGGATGTATACATCATTTTAGATGCAAAAGGTGACTTGGAAGTGATGAGGTAAGACGTTAAGTGCCATGGAGAGGTGCAGGAAATACTATGAAGATAAGATTATTAAACTTATCTACATAGGGCCATATACACACTCTACACCATTCCATTATAATTCTGAATCAGAATTCTGCAATGGAAGGATTAATATTGGTGCAGCAGGAATGATGTTTGCAATTTGGGAGTGGGGATGTGTGTGTGTGTGTGTGTGTGTGTGTGTGTGTGTGTGTGTGTGTGTATATATATATATATTAATTATAGAATAAGATAGCTTTAGACTTGTCTCCTACTGTTGCTTTGAATTACAAGTCTCATTAGAGGAACTTTGATTGTGAGAGCAATAGCTCAGCGACACAGCATAATCTAGCAGGAAATGAGGGCACAGCAGATACATTCTGATTTGATGACTAACCTGGAGCTCCAACCCTACAGCTCATACAAATATAAATGGTGTGCTTTAAAGGCACAGACGATTCAGGGGTGTTGCTGGGTACACAAACTCGTCACCATGGCAACCAAGCTAGATTTTGTCTTGTATTGCTACGTACACACAAATATACAAGACAGGAGCATAATGTCACAGGCACCCAATAGTGCATACAATAAATTCCACCAAAGTGACTCACCACACTACATGCAGTTCACCTCAGAATGCTTGCATGTATACTATGGCTTGGTTGTGCAGCTCTTAATATGTCATGTATGCGAAACATTATACTTTTATAACTGTAAAAAAAAAATTGTAAAAATAGAAATCATTTTTATGAAACAATAGATACCTGGATGACTTCATTAACTTCACGAATGCATTCTACCATGTGCTGGAGAATCTGCTCAGCAGTGAGGACCTCATAGCGGTAGTCATCATCTTCATCCGCTCCGGTGCCAGGGTCAAGGACACCGCCACCTCCCTCTCCACACATCCCCGCTCTTTCAGAGCCGCCAAGTCCGGCCTCCACCAGCTCTACTTCTCCAAGCTCCAGTTCATCTTCGTGCTCATCGGCGGCGCTGTCTTCACTGCACTCCTCATCTTCATCAAACTCATAGTTGTAGCCTTCGTCAGAGTCCATGATCCCAGTTGTAGGGACAAGACGAACACAACCTCAAAAGTGCGGTCTAAAAAGCTATAAGGACTGCAGTTCCTTACAGTGTTATTAGAGGAGAAAATAAAAAATGGACAGTGTAAAATATCACAACGGNTGCAATCCAAGACTTGTTCCAAAAGGGTCTTTCACACCATCCACTGCCTCTTATATAGACTAAGGTAATCTGAAATTCAGTGTCAACGACTGGAGCTACACAAACTTACTGTTTACAAGGTGGCGATAAGGCTAAAAGTCCCCGCACAGGATTTATGTCTGTGGGGCAGAGAAATAACGCAAGACCGGATAGATATGTCACATAAAAGATCTAAAATACGTTCTAGCCTGTGCGTGTGTCAGTGACTGTGTCCTCAGGTATACGGGACAATCACATACCTATTTCTTTCAGAACTGCCCCCGTAAACAATTCAAATTATTTGCACAATAATTTGAATTAATGGTTCAAATAAGAAGCATATATAGCGTCCACACTGACTATACGTGTAGCATGGTATCAACTGATCTGGCGCAATGTAAAGTGGGGGNATCACACTGTTAGCCAATGCTGGCTTTCCCCTGGATGCAGCTATTTTTATGATTCAGTCGTTTACNTGTATATTTAGCAATGGTCTCCTAGTCCCAATAGCTAATGTAGTGTATGTGGATGAGGCAATACTTCATACAGAACGATGAGAGTTCATGAATGTGGGGCACTGTTCTTACAATGGCGTGTAGTGAACCTTTATCCAATGTAAGGTGCGTTTGTAGCTCCGTTCCTATACAAGGTGTGTATGGGGCCTTGCTCACCGGACCTCTATACAGACACACACACTGGGGCTCCGGTATGTCCGGGGCAGACAGGCCTC
The DNA here is from genome assembly GCA_016617825.1 of Platyplectrum ornatum. Taxonomy (NCBI): domain Eukaryota; kingdom Metazoa; phylum Chordata; class Amphibia; order Anura; family Limnodynastidae; genus Platyplectrum; species Platyplectrum ornatum. The sequence continues at coordinate 62,506 of JABWIB010001251.1, forward strand.
AGGCCCCCTCAATCGCCGCCCCTTCCCAATGCGCGCTCCCGCTCCGGTCAATGCGCGCACCCGGGGCGAAGGGCCTGCTCCTCCTCCGCACGCACAGGCTGCGCCGCTCCAGATGTTCTCGCTCTCCAGTTAACGGACAACCCCCCCCTCCCCCGGTTCCGGTCTCTTGGACACACCGTGCAGCTCCCGTCGGCGAGCCAACAAAGGGGCGGTAGCGACACGCACGGGCACGTTAGCGCATCACCACCTGAGCGACGGCGTTGGGTTTCCGGCGCAGCCGCCATATTGCATGTGGAAGCAGTTAAAGACGCCACCTTGAGTGTGGCGGAGTGTGGGGGCCATGAAAAGAGCCATATTGAGTGTGGCAGCTGTATGCAACGCGAATGTAAATTGTGCTGTCAGCATTAAGTAAAGAAGGACTTCAATGAATATCTCTTTATGTTAGCATCGTTTAATAAGAGAAACATCTGCACTGGAGACTCGATGTGACTATGTGGTAGCATGGGGAATCTTCATATAATGTGATGTGATACATGAAAACTATGTGATCTGATGTTAATAAAGCCTTAAAATCCATTTTACATAGGCATTAAATGGTAACCAAGACNAAAGCTTTATAAAGCATACCACTACCTCTAATACACATTTAGACCGTTATGGCAACAATTGACTATTTATTTAATAGTTGACAACTCTGCCAGAATATCAGGGAGACTCCCGGAATAGCAGGTGATCTCCCCGCAGGGTCTACTTGGCACAAACATTAGGTAATGTAATAAATCATAATATAACAAAAGGTCCAAATTATCAGTGCTTAGACTACATATAAATAACGGTAACACGTACAGTATATAATCTGAATGTGGCTGAAAACTTTAAATATTAGTGCAGTTGGTTGCACAAGATAATTATTCACAATGTAATACCGGTATACATATATAAACAATATATTTAATATTTATCCGGTTTTAAAAATATGAGTTTACTGTTAATAGATTGCTGTGATCCATGTTTAAATTTTGAATTTGGTGTGTGTGTGAACTATATAAAGATAAATATTTATTTTGTGTAAATATTTTTTCTATTATTTACTTTTTTTGCTATCCTGAGATTATATTCTATAAAAAGTAGCCTTCTTTATACTTATTCTAAAATGTACAGTATGGAGCCCCAAGAGTAATGAGAGTTCAATGAGTACAATTAACAATGAATGAACATTAAATATATTTTTAATAATAAACAGGCCCACCCTTAGCAGTGAGCCAAGGCAAAGCCTTCTCATGGTCCTCCTTTACAGCGCATGCACAGGTTTTTAACCACTGCACGTATGCTAATTGACATATATATAACTAGTCAGTGGGCAGATGCTAGTTGTTTATTAACAACTTGCTACAGCTCTAGTCATGGGGATCAGCAAGAGGGCATATCAGAAGCCATGATACACCAATTGCACAAGAAAAAACTTCTACATGACTAGATGTTAAGATAATGCAATAATTAACTAATAAATATATATATATAAATATAACATTTGTTCGCTCTCCATATGCAAAAGCNAATATTTTGTAAAGAAGGGCAATAAACAAAGACGACATCCACCAATACACTGCATCAGCTGAACAGAATGTTCAATGCAATGTACAGTTAGAATATACAGTCATATGAGATATACCTCTATATACCATTCATCATACCCAATGGTCGTATTGNTCCATTCATGAAATTGTAGTTTTTTCTTTTTTGTTGGTTGTATACTACTTTTATAAACTTAACGAAAGTGACATAAGATCATTTATTAGGCAGTACATGTACTATGGAATAATGGGAAGACTATATCATTAAATGGAGAAACTAATAACAATAGGAACATTATCTAAATCAAAACATCAAAAAAAAAATCAAAATGTATTTTAACTGGAGTGCCATTTAATGCTAGCAATGAACAGACTGCTGGGGTTTTTGAACATTCCCTGGGTATGTTAACAATCTTGAAGAACAGTCTGAAAAAAACATAAAATGGCAGTGCACAGACTGTACAACTACTGATAGAACGGCGGAACTGGAGCAGTCCCAAAATAAGGCTCCCTGACCACTCGAGTTTTACGACTCCCCTAGCTGCACNGACAGGTAAGTTTTATNAACCCCATTCCTTTTGTTAATTCATTTCCTAACACTCCCTTCCACTACCCAAACCCTGACACTTCACGCATCCTAACATTAACCCTTCCTTATGAACTTGCACAATGGGACTGGTATCTTTTTTATGCAATTTTTATTTCTTNAAAGAAATAAAAAAGGGAAAAACACAGCATAATACAGTTAGTCATGGACATGGAGCAGATGACATTAATAGAACATTAGTAATAAGATCAGGNTGGTCTATTTTAATCAAGAACTAACTGTACACTACTAATCTTGGAATTAATAGGTTGGCATCTTGATATACTGTTGCTCTACNACAGGTGTAGACAGTGGTGCAGGGGGTGCTGTATCAGATTGCTAGGTAAGAGCTGAGCTTCTGCTTCTTGCCAGAAAATAGCTCTAAATAAATAGTGGTACTGATAGTCCCTGCTGGTTAAATCATTTTTACCCTTACCCTGCACTGTGTTTGCCAGGTCTGGTTACTTTTACTTTTCATGCTCTGTTTCCTGTTTTCTAACCAGCCTATTCTGGTNCCTGTTTCCTGTTAGTCAGTACCTTACTCCTATTGGACCTCCTTTGCACCAATATTTGGTTTCTTGACAGTGCTCTTGTTTTACTACTCTGTTTTGTTTAGGAAGTTTTGTTTGTTTTTTGAGTAATTTCAGGATGTACCACTCAGTGTCAAAGTCAAAACTAAAAAAAAAAATCAGCCATATTGATTAATATGTAATTTTTTTTTTAACTGGCGGGGAGAAAATACCAAATTTTTTTATATTCATATAGATGGTCATTATGGTGCACAGTTTAGACTTGTAGCTAATAACATTTCTTATACAATGATAAATATATCTCAATCAAATGGGTCTGCAGAGTTATGATTTATGGAATCAATGTTGTATCCAAGTGATTGCTTCTATGAACACATGAATATAATATGGATGCTTTAGGCAAAACAGCCTGATTGGAATATCTGCTTTCTATGGAACATCCTGGGCGTATTGTTTACCTATGGACAAAAGATACTTGAACCCAAAAACATCTATTCATAATCCAAGAACAGTGAGANGCATGATTTGCAAAAGGATAGCAATCAGACATTTTGGCAACATCTAGAAGTATAATCTGCATTCTAATGAAGGAACTTGTTGACAGTGGATTCAGTATTCAGTGAGANATTAATTATTCAATAACAACGCTATGACATCACAAATACATGCTGGCATATACCCTGGGGGTATATTTTCTTTTGTTCTCTGGGTACAAGTATGGCTTACTACTCTACATTCTTACTTTACATTCTCCAGTGTGTAAAATGAAACTGAAAGCTTAAATCTGATTAGTTGCTATGGGCAACATCCCCACNTTCCAATCTCACTNCAATCNCACNGCTTAGTAAAAATACCCCTAAATTTCTTCTGGTTTATAGGCTATTGCCCTGCAGGAAATTGTCTGTATGCTGTTTTTTTCCTCTATGCTAATATATATAAAATGTCTGTATAGTAATATTTTATTTACCAATTTCTCCTCTGCTGAACTCTGAAGGTATAATATGCTTTGTTTGTGCATATTACTAAATATAAGTAAATATTACTTATCATGTTATCATGTCTCAGGAATCCTTATTTATATCATAAATTTCACATTAGTTACATCTGGAGCCTTTACAAAACAGTGTGATATTTTCAGCCCAGAAAATTTGGAAGGTGGCATGAAAAATACATGGAAGTTANTAAGGAGTCAGTGTGCAAAGTCTAACAGGCAGAGAATACTCAAATGGTAATATCGGGACCGATCACCTTGTGAGTTATACAAAAGATAACTCCAGAAGAGAGCAAGTACAGGGCAGCTCCACCAGATATGAGCTAGGGAGCCTATAAGCTGTCACACTGCCAGCACATGGGATAAGAGGGGCAGGAATTAATGGAGAATCGGAGGTGTTCTGTACCATCTAATGAGGATCNTCAGCTGGGTCCTGATCACTGAGAGGCTGCGGGAGCAGACATGTAAAAGTCATTGAGAAGAATTTTGTAGACCCTAACTAATGTTTGCTTAGAAGGTGATGATTGGGCACAGAGTTCCCATTAGGTACTCGGGAAGTGAGGAAGTGGTGGATTTAGGCATGAGACAAAACCGAGAAGGTTGATAGAGAATGTTTAGCTTGGAGGACTGAGCATGTGGGCAGGGAACCGTTGTGTAATAGCTCATGCAATCTGGGGAGTCCAATCGCTGACCTATCCACCAGGTTGTGAAGGTCCAATCGGGAGGGACATCGCAAATTGGAGAAAGTGGAGAGTGTTGGGAGGAGATGGTGTCTTGCAGTCAAGCACACCTCCATATGGCCAATGTGGGGACAATAGTAATATACTGGTATAAAACGAAGGGAAAAACTGCAGAGGCATCTGGGTGAAGCTGTCCTCAACCGACATTTATTTTTACTCGAAAGGAGAGGTTGTCCATTTCTCTCAGGATAAAGAAAGAAACGCAAAAGGACAAGCTGAAACTAACATCCAGACTTCAGTGGTCAGTCAAGGTCAGCGGTGTATGCGAGTAATATGCAAAGGAGCTCTGNGGGACAGGAATCTTGGCGATACCAGAAGATGAGGAACCAAAAGTCGGCAACCCTTATCTATACAAACCTATACTTGTTTTAAATTCTGTTTATTGGAGGACATACAGATTAAACATAAACAATGGCAAAACAAGTCATCAACCCAGACCCCAAACAAACGACATTGGTAGAGAACATGTGGGATAATTCAGAGAGCTAAAACAACGTCTAACCTAAGTTTTCAAATATTTTAAGGGGGCGAGACAGACGGAGAAAAAAAGGGGGGGATACAATAGATAGGGGGTGAGGGAGATTGACGGATTAGACATAGGGCTGCAAACCAGTGTAAGTACATGAGAGAGTACTCTAGGATGTTCTAGGTTGTGAGGGTTGCGGGTCCAGACCCATTATGTCAAGATATCCGGGGGTCTGTTGGTATTCTAGCCATCGGAACCAGGTGGCAGCATATAATTCGTAGCAGCCCTCAGACATCATCAGTAAGCTGTCCATAGAATGATAAATTTCTACCCAAATCAGCAAGTGTTGTAGGGTCGAGGTGGGAGTCTTGGCCTTCCAGCGAAGGGGAACAACCGCCTTAGTAGCGTTATTTCAATTTAGCAGGAGAGACTTTCTGTAGTGCTTTAGGGGTATTGTGGAGTAAGACAACAGCCAGATCTCTGGGTGGCGAAGGACCTGTTGTGAAAGGATCAATTGGGAAGTCTCATAAACTACTCTCTAGAACTCAGCCAGCCAGGGACAGTCCTTCCAAATATAGAGGAAGGTACCTACCCCAGGCTGGCAGCNCCAACAATGTTCATGGTAGGATGGAAGCACAATATGAATAAAGTAGGGTATCCTGTATCACTGTGTCAGGATTTTAAATTGAGTCTCCACCACTGAGAGGCTAAGTGATGTGTCTCCTCATGAAGAGAGGTCACTGGACTACGTATTAACATACCTAAATGGTGAGGTGAATAGACCGTCCAACAATAATTTGTGGAGGGAGAACAAAAAATTATTCAGGGTGTCTGATGCATGGAGTCTCAATGGGGAAGCAGAAAGAGTAGCTGGGTGTACTCCTGGCGGAAAATTATTATTAAAGGTGAGTGCAGTGAGGGGTGAGAAGGGGGTAGAGAGACTAGCCCTGGATTGAAGATAGCTCCAGCAAGTAAGAGGTAAGAGTTGGGCCGGTGGTTGGATGAGAGACCTTCAGAATCTTAGAGAGCCAAGGCAGGATATGGAGAGGCGTGCGTCAGGGAGCATTTTCAAACATGATCCATTGTGCAACATCACCCCGCCGAGACCACACAATCACCCGAGCTAGAAGTAAGGCCCAAAAGTAACCTTGGAAGTATGGGAGGCCCAGACCGCCCAGTCGCTTGTGCTGGAAGAGAACATCCTNTTTACAGCGGGGTCATTTCCCTTGCCACACAAAGTTCCAGAATAAAGTTTGCACTTCATCAAAAAAGGCAGGGGAAATCACAATAGGGAGGGTTTGAAACAGATAGAGGAATTTAGTCAGAATGGATATTTTGAGGATATTAACCCGGTCTAGCCACGAGAAGAGTTTAGGAGACCAGTCCGTCAAATCCCATCCAACCATCCGTAAGAGGGGAGGGAAATTGGCTATGAATAGGTCCCTTGTGTGTGAAGTGAGATTGACCCAGAGGTACANCATTTTAATATTCTGCCAGCGAAAAGGGAAAGAGGCTTGTGTGGCGACTGGAATGCAGATCCCCACCTCTGCAGATTATCCATATTGTTTTCAAAATTGGACAAAGATCCAAAATGTGGAAAGGCAGACATCAATATCGGGAGCGAGGTAGTGGGGTTAGTGATATAGAGGNGGAGGTCATCTGTGAAAAGTGCAGGTTTGTATTCATACCTATACTTTGAAGTTGTTATATACTCCATATGGACAANTATTATATTGTCTGGTTTGAATTGTGAGTTTTTTTTTATTAGACACTCTCACAGTGTGTGTATGAGTCAGTACAGGCTGAAGACATTCTATGTCTCTCTTTGCAGTTATTGATGATGAGTCATAAGCTGAAGCTATTTTTCACTCANGGTCTGGCATACATCAAGTTTGTGGATCAGGCCCTGCCCAGGTGACTGAGTAATCTAGCCAATTGCTTCCAATGCCCATTCACAGGGTTACCCCTTCTGGTCAGATGTTGTTTTCGGCAGTTTGCCTATATTGCCTATGCTTAGGGCCTGCTCTATTCCTTTATCTCAAATATATGNCACATATTGTGTCATGAGTCCTAAAATGCAGAAAGACTCAAGGAATGAAGTGGACAATGAAAAAAAGGGGGCTAGGTGCAGAATCTTTCTCCCAGTAGGGGATTTACATACGCACTTCTTATATATATATATATATATATATCCACTCCATCTATATATATATATATATATATATATATATATATATATATATATATACTTTATATAGAAATCTTAATTAGAAGCGAAGGTACAACTACTCATGGAAATGAAAACGAATCTGTAGCTGAATAGATTCATGAAACCATATGCACCATACATGTTTGAAATGGACACTTTACATNAAGTATATCCTCTAGCCTGGTGGATGTCCTACACAGCTCAATTTCAGTTTGAAAATCCTGCAGTAGATGCCGGGATGCATGATTTATATCAAACAAACAAAACAAGCAACAAGCAATTGGGAAATAAAAAAAACAGCTTTATTGGTTGCATGCTACAGAGCTTTTCTGTTGAGGACAAAGGTGAGGACATGAACAAAGACATGAACATATTTGACTCTGACTCAAACAACTGATTGAGNGACTTATTGCAACTGTTTATTTTATTTAACTGTGTATTCATTCTACTACTGTGTTCATTTTGTTAAACATGAACTTTAAAAATTGTTCATGTTCTAGTAAAACAAGACCAGAGATACAGAACGATATCCTGAGCAGATCCCAATAAGGCATCCTTTTATATTTAAAAATTACCTGTTGATGGCAGACTTTTTCTTTTTCAACAATGTGGGGTTTTTTTACTTGCAGCATAACGGGTGCATAGAAACACTGACAGAGTACTGGGATAAATGAAATCTGTCAAATTGAGAGTCAGGAGTCACATGACATAGAGCTAACTATACAATTCGGCTGCTTTATTGTCCTCCAGTGAAATTGTCATTGTGAATTTAAGAGATTTTCTCAAAATAAGAATTTGTCTCTGTTCAAGTGAAATATTGGGGTCGATCCAGAGCTACACTTAAACCTTTTTTCTCTAAGGGGAAAACATTCAAGTGTAAAACCACGCTGCAATGTGAGGGATTCAGATTAACTTGAAATATTTTGCATGCAGGGAAAATACTGTGATACCCCTTTTACACTGAGATTATCTACCTGGGCAGTTCAAACAAATTGCCGACTGAATTGCCTGGGTAGTGTATTCAGTGTGAACAGCGCAGCCAGAACTACCAGGGCAGCTTTTCCCGACTTAACTACCCAGGCCAAAAGCACGGTTTTACTCAGCTCCCACTAGCTGCCAGTGTGCAGCGACTATGTCTACACTGCAGCTGCTGCTGATGGAGTGTGCAGCCTCAGGGGGATGGCGCTTATGGTTGCGGCATGCACGATTAACATGTGGTAGGGAGGAGCAATGAGGACGGAGTGTGATGGGAGTTATGCAGAGTTAGGACTGTTCCTTTGTATCTGCACCATAAAGGTTAGCAGCGGAGGGTGTACTGCTCTGTGGAGGGTATACTGTCTTTTGGAGGGAGGTTTTATACATTTTATACATTTTTTATTTTATTTTTATTTATTAATTTTTTTCAAAAGTCATTTATTTTTATTTATTATTAATATTATTTTTTTCATCACAACTCCTATGACGATATATCTTTCACCTTACAACAACCCTGGCTCAGTGTGAATGGTGTTGACCAGGGTATTTTGTGAAATGCCCAAGTAGATTCAGCAGTGTGAACGGGNTTACTAACCTGGGAATTTCAGAGCCCCGGCCAACTACCTTGGTAGAAAAACACAAAAATTCTTGGGTTGTCAGTGTACGATTTAGCCTTATATATTATATAGCTTTATGAGTAAGGACTGGATCCAGGCTAAGAAAATAGTGTTCTGAAACCTAGATGCGAAAGATGTAAGCAAGATAGTGTATGCATGTGCACGCTATGTAAAACCTATATCTAAATATCATGCTTTTCGTCAGCTGGATTTGAAGTTAGTGGTTGTATATTAACAGTACGCATGGGGGGAGAGGACGATATTAATACAGTATACTATAAGGGCTGCCATTTGCCTACATGATACTGTACGTTATACCGAGTGGCAAAGCATGATACAGAATGTTTAACAGCTGCCGTACAGATGGAGGATAAACCCAGATAAGTGGATTTGCTTGGTGTAGGCTCTCTTAGTCACTTATCCACAGAGAACAGCCAGTACAAAAAGGGAGCACAAACTAGGCCTTTACATCTTGTAGCATCAGTGTTGAAGGTGAGCTCCCTGGACGTTGAGGGCTATTACCAACTGGCCTGCAGAGCTACAGAGGATCCAGCTTCTTTTTTATTTCACCCGAAAGTGCAGTCTCTTCTGTCTGCCCACATGCAGTGTGATATGATCCCAGGGACTGCCTTGTAAATTTAAACCAAAAGGAAAATGTAGTGCAATGCCAGCGATGATAGTGTGAGACTAAATTATGGATAGGAACAGCAGTGCTGAAAACATTAGCAAAAATGTACCTTTTTTAAAAGAGAACAAATTTCCTAGGTCCTTTTACAGAAAAGAATGCAAACAGAAAAAGGAATCTTTACTCCATAAATAAAACCAATTAATAAAAAATATATTAAAAATAATGTATTACATAATTACACATCCTAGAAAATAATATAAATATATTTATCTAGTCCTGGGAGAAACCCAGGAGGCAGCAGATGAACGGAGTCCAAGCAGGAGTGAAAGTAGACAAAGAACCAACAATATGTGTCACGCTGCACTGAACCCTGGCAATTTACCTGCAACACAGTGATGGGGAGGAGGCCACAGCACACATACCTGCTGCTGCAAGAGAGNAGAGGCTTGCTGCAATCGTCCTCTACATCTTCTACTGCCAACATCCCAACAACAGTGCACGTGAACAGTGACCGTTCTTGGGAACCCACAACTTGGCATCTATTACACCTGCTCCTCAGCCTCTATCACATGGGATGGGAGCGCACTGGTACAAACATAGGAGCTGCTCACAGCGCAACAAACCATCTACCAGTTCATAAGCCAATACAGAGGAAACATTAATATCGGGCAGGGGAATTTGCTTCTAGTGGAAAATGTTCTGGATAGAGAGAGTCATAAATATGACACATGATAATCAATACTCATGGCAGGAACATTACTAGGGACACATTTTACAAATATAATAATTAATTACCAACAAATAGATGTAGCAGCTCTNGATGACCCGGCTATGTGTCAGCATAGCTACAAAGAAGCTTGGATGCCTAGACTGGCCTTTAAGTACTTAATGGGGAAATTACAGAAGAGAAGGTGTAGACAGTGATATCATCAGTATGAAACCATAAGTCACTGGGACCTTATGGTTGTAGTGGGAAATACTAATCATTATTAAGAAACAATATTATACCTTTCCTGACTTCCCCATTTTAGACNATATATAAAATATGGAAGCCTGCCCAACATTCCACCTAGCCAACACTATTTTTATTCTGAAACTACCCAGGGGACTCACTGTCCGTCTTCAATATTTTAATAGTATTTTTGGGACTGAAGCTGTGGTATAGAATACTGTTGTATTAATACATTTATTAGTAAGATTGTTTGTTATTTGGAACTGGTATATATATTCACAATTAACAGACAAAAAGGTTGACATTGTTTTGTTGTAGAATAATAATTTGAAAACAGACTTAATGTCTCTTTATGTGATGTTTACATTGCAGAAATTTAAACATCTACACTAAAGTGGTATCAGGGGTAACACTCATCTAGAGAAGAAAATGGTGATAGAGTATTGGAGAGAGTGGGAACAGGACAGATGAGAGACACGGTAAGAAAATATATTTTCTTTTCTTTTATTATACCTTTTAATATTAACTATTTAAGCAATGATACAGCTGATATTGAAAAAGTATTGTAAAAGTGTTTGTCGTCATAATGACTAAAAAAAATATTTTTCTCTTGAGGGTCTTTCTGAGAAACTTGTCACTATTTTCAAAAAGAAGAAACANAAGCAAATGCATGGCAGCCAGATTAATTAGAGATATATACAATACGACCACTAGAGGTCAGCAAGAGTAAACGATGCCCAGGAATGCCCTTAAAGCACATGAGTACTCCATTCAATAGGTCTAATAAACAATAAATAATTATAATGAAAATATTATTTAAGAAAATACCCTTTTCTAACTGATGGGAATCTGGAGCNCTCACATCCAGAAATGAGAAGAATNATTTCTAGGCATCTTATTATTAATGTTTACTTATTTGAATATCTTGGGACAGATCCAGAGTTGTGTGCTTGTGAATGTGGAAGCATGACAAGGAAGTGCCTGGGCAAGTTGGTTTTGTTTTAATTGGNAGATCTGTTAGAAAGAGTATATTATTTGTATTTTATTAATATCATATGTCACTATCCGTGCAGGGAAGAGATTGAAAAATGCATGTATACAATATATGCATAAATTAGCTGTAATGGTAATAGTATTTGTTGATTGTGAATTTGAAATATAAAAATNTACCTAATTTACATGCATATATATTATCCACAAAAATGACAACATCCAAAAACACTGTATATCTCTTACATGTCCAGACAATCAATATCCAAAATTCCTTATGGTATTAACTCTTTCCTTTCATTGTTAACTCACATGNACAGTCCTCTATACCAGATAGTTTGTTCTTTAAGACCTGTCTAAAGATCCCCACAATCCCTCCAAGGGCTGAGGGATGGAAGTGTCGTCCTTGAGATTATAAAGCTGTGAACAGGGCTGCCAAGTGAAAGTTTGGTCCCAGGTACAGGAACTTCCCGGGGCCC
>JABWIB010001252.1:43336-63291 GCA_016617825.1 Platyplectrum ornatum
ACTTACAGTGAAACAACTTATTGTACAGTTTATTTATACTGCACATGTATACAGCAGATTTTCAGGGTTTTTTTTGTTCAGCATAAAGTTGTTTTAAAAAAAAAGTCATAAATGGTTGCTTGAATCTCTTTTTCTAATGAGTTCAATAGTTATTTTCCCTTTCAGTAGTTCTTTTACCTTTTAATAGTTCTTTTCAATAGTTCNTTTCTAACTTTGCGTACTCAGGTGGTATTTCAGGTTCTCTACAGCGTCCAGGACTTCCTTCTTCCTTTCTGAATCTGAATTTTCAGGTAAACACTGACAAGCTTCAATTGGCTGTCATCAAAGCAAGGAACAGTGTCCTGATAATCAACTAACTTCAAAGCCTTGAGGTGTTGTTAAAACACATTNATCCCTCTCTGCTGCTAAAACTTTCATAATCACTAAAGCCAAATTTGGCAAAGCATTTTGTAATGGATTCAGATGACACTGCAATCCAAGCCCGACAAACCCAATGGATAGTATCCAAAACATTTACCAGTTTTTCCTATTCAGATGCACTTTCAGCAATGTCTACATTTGTTATAATGGTTTGCATTAGCAGTTTGCAATAATGAATTTAAGTAACATTTGTATAATGCCTTGACCAAGTGGAGAATGTGATTGATCACAGTTTGACCTGATTCTAAGCTTCATTGATTTTACTGAAGAACAATGCTNAAAACTATATATAGTTCAACACTATATATTCTGATGGTCCTATTAGCCAGATCCATTTCAGAGAAAAGGTGTTTTTTGGTTACATTTGGCAGATNGTCCTATTATACAGGTTAAAATGACTGACCTGTTAGGCCAAACCAGTAAGTAACCTGAACGGCAAGCAACTTCACGTCACCACAGCNGGAAGTGGCGCTCCGAAAGCTAAGGAACCATGACGCTAACCTCTGGTCCNGAGGACGCAGGGAATAGCAATCCCTCAGCACTGGCCCAGGTGACGGAAAGTAAACCATGAATAATTGCGATGCGATGCAAAGGTGGACCCAACAATAAATACACCATGCACACATACAAACTATGCCAGATCCTCACGCATAAAAGCATTACACATTATTATCCTTTAAAAAAATTGCACAAACTTTGGGAAATTGAATGTCTTAGTGCTATACATATAAAAGGTGATTTTATGGTACCGTGTTTCCCCGATAATAAGACACGGTCTTATTTTTTTTTTTTGGTCCAAAAAAACACCATAGGGCTTATTTTCGGGGTAGGTCTTATTTTAAATAAAATTGACAGAGATTTATATAAACAGTCCTGCTTTTATACCCATCATGCCCCCCAGTCCTGGGGAATTCACTAGGGCTTATTTTCGGGATATGGCTTATTTTTGACAGTTTTCAAAAAATTGGGGTAGGTCTTATTTTCGGGGTAGGTCTTATTATCAGTGAAACACAGTAGTATTACAAGCTTGGAATGGTATTGTATAGGGTAACAATTGACACACATTTATCAAACACATCAACTGATAATGGTTTTTATTCGGTTTATCCAGATTTTGAGCTGGAAGTTTAATGTGTAGCTTGTTACTATTTATATTGTTGTATAATTACCATGTAGATTTTTACTGATTTATTTCAAAATTTATGGNAACGCTATGGGGACTCATTCTGCTCTCACACTGCCCAGGTGCTTTCCCAGTCAACCTGCTTCTAGGATTGTTAGTCCGTATAACTGGACTGGAACTAATGGATGAAGTCTGACTTCTCACTGTGGTTTTCGTACAATAGATCTTTTATAGCGCTTATGCCCCTTATAGTTCATATAAAGAAAATAAAGTTACAATAGTTTCTGACATTTAGCTACTGAACAATGAAGGGATTTTGAGAAACTTTATTTCTCACAATTTACTCAAGGACCTAGTTTTATGAGCTGTAAATATATGCAAATACATAAGAAAGTAGACAATACAGTATCTGTTAAGTGTTGTGATATTTTGTGATGTTTACGTTGTGTATGGTAGTATAAACTTCCTGCATGACTCTAGAAGATATGTATTTCTTAATCCAATATGACATTGACATACTCACACATACAATGATTTAGAACAATGACATAATGTAATGTGCTGCAGAACAAGAGAGACGTATGCCAGCTAGAAAAGACTGGTAATGTTTGTTATCAATAATAAAATAATAATAATAGTAATAAAAGCACTAAATGCTTCATAGGTATTTTCTGGAGCTGTGCTGCTGTTTTTCTGCTTCTGTTGTCATGGTCGCAGAATTCATAAGCTTTTTATTATTTCATTATGTGTATACATATTTGAAATGTGTAATATATAGAATGTGAATTTGAAATAGATAGAATAAATATTTGTATAGTTTTATACTCACTGTTTTGATATTCTGTGTATTCTCATCTGAGTCCTATTGAGCAAACTTGAACAACCACAAATGATTACTGAAGGAGGAAAAGTTGTATAAAGAAGCAATATCCCTTTGTTCCTAGTACTTCATATAATAACACAGAAGTTGCACAGTTGGTGAATTATTGCTGTGTGTATATATATGCTTCATATATATATGTATGCTTCATGCTAAGAGCACGCTAACATAATGGGAACTTTCTATAAGCCACTGAGCAGCACCACTCAACACCANCAGGAAACAGAACGCTCATGCCTTAAGCTACATCCGCCTGTAAACCTAAATACTTTATTATATACCACACCCTATTATATATGAATTGATAGAGGAGGGTCTTATACAGGGTTGTCCTTAAATGTATATACACATACACACACACACACACACACACACACACACACATTGCTAGTCTTGCCCTTTCCTTCCTTTGCATTCCAGCTGGGAACCACTGATGTGAACTGTAATTTCCCCTGTATTTGTGAGTGATTATGTGTCTGCAGCACTCTACAAGCAACACTTTTTGGGAGGTCTCCCACAGCGTGGAGCTGATTAAATTCTGCTTGCTCTTGCTTTCTTTGTGTGAGGTTGTTGTTTAGTTTTATTTTTAAACAAGTTCTGTGGTTAGATCTGGTCGTCAGTTTGGAAAGTCGCTTCCATGTAAATAGCTTATATTTCCATAGGATGCTTTGTTTTCAAATTAACAAATTTGTATTGCAATTAGAAATATAAGTAATCCTTATTTATTATAATTTTTGAAATTTCATAGGATAAGCTACTGTTTAACTTATACCTCAAAAACCTGACTTTTCATGGTAATATTTTAATATTTTATACTTTTACACTTTGTATGTCCTCCTCTTGTAAAAATAAAAAAAAATAATAATAAATTTATGTCTTACCCAATTTCTCAAGTATGCTTTTTGGGCAAATGTCAGGACAAAAGGATCATGGGAATTCCAGAAAGCAATGAATGTTTTTAAGCTGAACATATTGCAGAGTATGTCTCACATTTCATCAACAAAATTTAACCCCACTGATTTATTTTGATTTTTTTTTACTAGCTAGTATCATAATGGCTGTCGATAGATAAACTTTATGAGACACCCAGCATCAACACACCATCTGTTTTAACACGTTTTCTTTGTGTATCCCATTTCTGTTAATTGGACTATTTTTGTAGTTTTACCCTAATCACCTAAACTGGGAATTGTGCCAACTTTGCCAACAGATTGTGTTACACTGATGTTTACAAAACAGTATAGTCCAGCAAGATGTAAAACTAGAGCAAAATTATTCAAATGTGTTATCAAGCTTTATCATTCTTAGAATAACTTTTGCTGCCGTGTGCATTATAATCACAGTATACAACAACAAACAAACCATTCAATAGAAAATGATTAAACAAAACATCCAGCATTAATAAAAAAAAGATGTGTTATGTGGCTTCTCCCTGGGCAGGACCACAACACTTCGGATAACTTAAACAATTCAATAGCAATAAAGGCATACCTCACAACTTAACAGGGCCAGAGCGTGGGACACATAAGCCCCACCCCTGTCCCGCCCAACTCTGACCCCACCCAACTCTGCCCCTTTCCCAACCAAGCCCCACCCCTTTTTGATGCCACGACTCCTTAGTGGGAAAAACTGGGAGGCGGGAGGGACCACTGAAAGAGGGACAATTGGGAGGTATGGTAGATGGAAATCCTTACAAACCTGGGTAGTACCCTCCTTTCACCCTTACAGATTTATGGATGCCATAGGGATCTGACATCAAACTGCAGCAGTAGTGGAGATCTAGTCCTTAGTCCTTGGTCCAATGAGAAAACAAAGAGGGCGTTATGTATTCATCCATCTAACAGGTTGAAAATAATGCAAATCCAGTCAATTCATATAAGTTCTTCTCCCAGAACAATGGTTGTTAGTTGCCTCCTCTAAATAGCTATGCACTTCCTACTGTGTATAATGACAAAAAAATTTCCATATTTACCCACCTTATCACATGCACTACATGTTTCCTAACTACCCTTACCACCTGCTGCTACTGCACGGGATTGCATAGAGGCCAATCACCATGCAATCCATTGCTGCTTGAGTTGGTTTTAGCAATTTGACCTGTTTACAGGCCAGGGGGGGAATTCAGTAATTGACGAATTGCAGAATTCGTCAGTGGCTGACGAAATGGCTGACAAATTCGTCAAATGTGTATTCACTAAGTGNGCCTTAAGCTACATCCGCCTGTAAACCTAAATACTTTATTATATACCACACCCTATTATATATGAATTGATAGAGGAGGGTCTTATACAGGGTTGTCCTTAAATGTATATACACATACACACACACACACACACACACACACACACACATTGCTAGTCTTGCCCTTTCCTTCCTTTGCATTCCAGCTGGGAACCACTGATGTGAACTGTAATTTCCCCTGTATTTGTGAGTGATTATGTGTCTGCAGCACTCTACAAGCAACACTTTTTGGGAGGTCTCCCACAGCGTGGAGCTGATTAAATTCTGCTTGCTCTTGCTTTCTTTGTGTGAGGTTGTTGTTTAGTTTTATTTTTAAACAAGTTCTGTGGTTAGATCTGGTCGTCAGTTTGGAAAGTCGCTTCCATGTAAATAGCTTATATTTCCATAGGATGCTTTGTTTTCAAATTAACAAATTTGTATTGCAATTAGAAATATAAGTAATCCTTATTTATTATAATTTTTGAAATTTCATAGGATAAGCTACTGTTTAACTTATACCTCAAAAACCTGACTTTTCATGGTAATATTTTAATATTTTATACTTTTACACTTTGTATGTCCTCCTCTTGTAAAAATAAAAAAAAATAATAATAAATTTATGTCTTACCCAATTTCTCAAGTATGCTTTTTGGGCAAATGTCAGGACAAAAGGATCATGGGAATTCCAGAAAGCAATGAATGTTTTTAAGCTGAACATATTGCAGAGTATGTCTCACATTTCATCAACAAAATTTAACCCCACTGATTTATTTTGATTTTTTTTTACTAGCTAGTATCATAATGGCTGTCGATAGATAAACTTTATGAGACACCCAGCATCAACACACCATCTGTTTTAACACGTTTTCTTTGTGTATCCCATTTCTGTTAATTGGACTATTTTTGTAGTTTTACCCTAATCACCTAAACTGGGAATTGTGCCAACTTTGCCAACAGATTGTGTTACACTGATGTTTACAAAACAGTATAGTCCAGCAAGATGTAAAACTAGAGCAAAATTATTCAAATGTGTTATCAAGCTTTATCATTCTTAGAATAACTTTTGCTGCCGTGTGCATTATAATCACAGTATACAACAACAAACAAACCATTCAATAGAAAATGATTAAACAAAACATCCAGCATTAATAAAAAAAAGATGTGTTATGTGGCTTCTCCCTGGGCAGGACCACAACACTTCGGATAACTTAAACAATTCAATAGCAATAAAGGCATACCTCACAACTTAACAGGGCCAGAGCGTGGGACACATAAGCCCCACCCCTGTCCCGCCCAACTCTGACCCCACCCAACTCTGCCCCTTTCCCAACCAAGCCCCACCCCTTTTTGATGCCACGACTCCTTAGTGGGAAAAACTGGGAGGCGGGAGGGACCACTGAAAGAGGGACAATTGGGAGGTATGGTAGATGGAAATCCTTACAAACCTGGGTAGTACCCTCCTTTCACCCTTACAGATTTATGGATGCCATAGGGATCTGACATCAAACTGCAGCAGTAGTGGAGATCTAGTCCTTAGTCCTTGGTCCAATGAGAAAACAAAGAGGGCGTTATGTATTCATCCATCTAACAGGTTGAAAATAATGCAAATCCAGTCAATTCATATAAGTTCTTCTCCCAGAACAATGGTTGTTAGTTGCCTCCTCTAAATAGCTATGCACTTCCTACTGTGTATAATGACAAAAAAATTTCCATATTTACCCACCTTATCACATGCACTACATGTTTCCTAACTACCCTTACCACCTGCTGCTACTGCACGGGATTGCATAGAGGCCAATCACCATGCAATCCATTGCTGCTTGAGTTGGTTTTAGCAATTTGACCTGTTTACAGGCCAGGCCACCATGGGGTGAAGCAGCACACTCCCTGGGGTGCTGCAAAACTAGTTACCATTCTGAAGGTTTCCTTGTTATATCCAAAAACATATTGTTTGAGTTTTATCTTCTATGTTTTATATTATTTGCATGCATTGTATTTAAATTCTAGCCCTTTTTAATGCATTCATCTTTAAATGACCTAGTTCCATATGAGGCTGCCACTTTCCTGCCATCCCACTGACCAAGAAATTGTAAAATGTATTAAATAATGAGCCTAAACTAGAAGAGCATGAATTCCTTCAAGACGTATGATGTTCATTAAAGGGAGGATTTGGAAACATCTTTTAAGTGGAACTTGAAGGGACTGTCTCTTGTCTACAAGAATCACTAATGAAGTCCCAGAAATCAAATGGAATATTCTGCCTCTGGAGACATACAAGAAATAAGTGTACTTTTCATTCTCCATAATCCAGCAAAGCTTGTAATATCTACTTATGTTAAAATTACAGATGCATTTCAGAGTGACATTACAGGGTTTGTGTTGGTGATCCCGTTACCATTTTGTGCATTATATAGTACAAAATAAAGATGTAGCCTCATGCACTATGCAAGACCTCTCAGCTTTAAAAATGCAAAATGGAGAAATAATGTATGACAGCGAGACACTGGTAGACATTGTTCCCTTTGAGAGATCATAACTGCATAATAGATTATCATTAAAATCAAGTTAACTCATTCATATATTTAGTAGTTCAAGATTTGTGAAAATGACTTGGGTAAATGAAGAGCTAATTCCAAGATATATACCTACATAGAAATTATGGAAAATATAAACCATGTTGCCACACCACAGCAGATGACATAAAGTATAGAGAGAGAGAGATAGAGAGAGAGAGGGAGAGAGGAATTCATGTATAAATAATATTAATCTCTCTCATATGTGTGTGTGTGTGTGTTTGCATGTTCCAACACATAACTTTGAAATGTCGGCAGCAATTTACATCTAACTTGGTACACATATACCTTACAATCTGTCAAAAATACTGTGTGGATATGACACCCCCAAACACCTATAAATTACCCCTAGTGTCAAATCCAAATCAAATCCAGACAGACTAACCTGCAGCACATCTCATCCCCATGAGTACTGCTGAATAGATAGACTAACCTGCAGCACATCTCATCCCCATGAGTACTACTGAATAGACCGAGTAACCTGCAGTATAGCTCACTTTCATGAATACTACTGAATAGATAGAGTAACCTGCAGCACATCTCACCCCCATGAGTACTACTGAATAGACAGAGTANCCTGCAGTATAGCTCACTTTCATGAATACTACTGAAGAGATAGAGTAACCTGCAGCACATCTCACCCCCATGAGTACTGCTGACTAGACAGAGTAACCTGCAGCACATCTCACCTTCTTGATTGGTGAAAGTCTTAGTGACATTTAAGTCCAAGATGGACATGGGCAAAAAGCAGGAATACTTTAGGGGTACTACACCCATAACAAGCCTATGGGGGGAGGTTGGGAAGGGGGTAACGTAAAAATAATCAAAAATATCCAATATTAGTGTCAAATCCATAGTTTTTGGGGTTACTGAGATAAATACTGACACTCCCAATGTCGTTCAAGTTCAGCCCTCATCAGCATAGGGGGGTGAGAATTCAAAATGCCCGTCATTCATTTCAAATCCATAGGTTTTGTAGTCGCTCAGCTGACTGGTGATTGTTCCGATGACATTTAAGCCCAAATTTAATCTAGCGGTGTACAATGGACAGACATTGGACACAGGGAAGCTGTTATGGGCCTTACACTACATGGATTTGGATGACATCATATCCCAATTTAGACGACACCGTCAAGATGGCCCTTAGGGAAAAGATTGTGTGGTTTGAATATAAGATCAGTTATAAGTAGATTTTGGTACAACAGTTAGTTAATAAATACAAATGATTAGTAAATATATCTGTAAACAAACAGCCCTGCACCCATACAAGACAATATACAATACAATATAATAAGCAAGAACAAATAAAACTGATGAGCACTAAATAATGAATTCATAAAACGGTNAAACAATAAAAATAAAAATATCTTGGAATAATCGCAAAAATTAAGAGAAAAGAGGAGGGATTTGTCTAAAACCTCCTTATAACAAATAGGCAATATAGCAACTTATTCTCACTGCGCTAAAAACCAAGACAAATATCCAGATATTCAACATATGCAATTCGCTAAAGATATATATACAAACAAATATAATAAAAAATATATATAATATTAAAATAAATCAGTGGTGCCAGAAATGTGAATATATATAGAGAAATTTATTAAAACAATTAGTTGAATCAATAAAAACATAAGTTGGAAACCGGATAGATCAAAAGAGGAGTATTAGTCATCCAAAGAGCTGTATAATTTGATGAAATGAGAACTTTACACAGTCATGATGGAAACACACAGGGTTAATCTGTTTGTTGTAAAGTTCAAACAATAGGTGCCCTTTAGAAGAGCAACAATGTATTTTGGAATAAATATCTTGAATAAAAGTTATTTTGGAATGTATCAGAGGTCTTGAAACAGTAGTTGCTCTTATAAATCTCATGTACATCCAACTTTATGTGCCAGAGGATTTTTTATATATACAAAGTCACTCTGTATCACCAGCATATTAAAAGCTCAAGGAATATTGTGAATCGTAAAATGCAGGCACTTACGGAGCGTCTCAATCCCAGGTGGAGGGGGCAGATTTTTAACATACACCAGATCGGGCGTCCCCGTGGTGTTTTAGCTCACCTCGTGGATGCTGTTTGGGAGAGTGGAAGTCCGTGTGGCGATGTAATCTTACAAGTGCTGTGATTAGCGATATGCTACCTCATAGATTCTGTAGAGAAGAATAGAAGTCCGCGTGACAGTATCGTCTTGTAGCCGCTATGATTAGCGGTATGCTGCTATAGACCCTCAGCTATAATCCAACATATATGTGAAAAGAAACGTACTGTGACGCGTTTCGTCCTTCCTCCAGGACTTTTTCAAGCAGATTTGTCCCAATATAATAAGCATACAATATTCCAACCCTTCTCTAGTGACACAAATTGTACCCACAAAACCACCCATAGACTGCACCAATGCCACTCTATGTCTTTGCACACACTGCACCCTTACCACTTTTCTACACCCACAAAACTGAATCCAACCCACCACCCTCCAAACACATTATACTTTTGCCATGCTATTCTACATGCACCATACCCATGCCACCTCATTTCATACAAAAAGTAACTATACAACTAGTATACCATTAGTGGTGGGTACCAGTGACAGCTGTGTCCCTTAGCAGGTCTTCCAGAGCTTGTAACCCAAGGCAGTCAAACTGCTTCCTGATGCTAAAGGCCAGCCCTAAACCAATTGACCGAAACCAATGATGGAGAGGAGGGCGAGGAGACATACCCCGAACGGCTACCCATAATTTACATTCCCTCTCTAAACCAATCAACACAAATGGTTTTTCAAAAGAAACAGGATTGATTTTGACTGGGGCCCCCAGAGGAAAATCCCCGGCTCTTACTTGAATGTAGTTGCATAAATGAACAATAAGGAAATCTACATTACAATTTGGCATATTCAATTAACATGACATACATTACACTCTGAACATTGCGCACAATACTTCAAAGTCAACATATTAAAATNGCAAAAATATACACTATATCCAAACATTCACAAGCTCTATCAAAAAAGCATAAAAGTCTCTCTCTGCAACATCAAGAAAGTGTAGGCCTTGGTGGGGGTTGGCAAAATAGGTGATATTCGTCATACATAGGCCTACCTCGCCTACGCCTCTTGGTGCCTAGCTGCACAGCCCCTCCCATTCTACCTGTTCGTTTGGTCTCTCGGCTGAACTATACGGCCTCACCAAATGAACTGGCCGTCCTGCAAGTGCATCTGCTGCCTTTTCCCATGCTTCATAGCTTTTATACCTCTCACGTCAGTCCTCATTAGCCAATCAAAAGACACTGATCCCGTTGTACACGCATGAATCATAATCAAGGCACCTGTTCTAGCAACTGCTCTCCATTCAGCCAATTAGCTAGCACATAATAACATCACCTCTCTTTCACCCCAGCAGCAAGTAATTAAAGTCAGAGCCAAACAGTCTTCTCTCGACCTTATTCCACCATTAACCCCTATGACCCTGGGGTATCACAGTTTAATCCCCAACTCCGATATATGCTTTCTGACTACTGGGGATATATGAATAATGGCAAACACAATTCATATTTGGAAAAGGGGAGTAATGTATTAGGTTTATTTATGCTCAGATGGCAAATGGTGAAGAGTGGCACCAAATGATATAAATGCAAATATAGAAGCTGATCCAAAGTTGCAGAGTTGCAAAACAGGTGTCAGTTTAGACATAAGCATACATTAAATCTGAATCCAAGGACAAAGCCTGCAAACGCCAAACATACATTTCACAGGCTGCTTTGTCAAGGCCTTGCTTTTGAAGCCCTCAATAGATAGTTTTCAGTGAGTTACTAGAGCTGCAATATAAGAGTCACATTAAAATAGTGGAAGGGACCACAACGGTCCCTGCCGGCAGGCTCAGCCTGATATCAGTGTAGAGATATCTATACATCAGGCCAGGAATCAATAATTATAGTNGCAGCAGGACCGATTTTTTAATTTCCAAACAGTGGGCAAAACCATGTTGAATTACAGGAGAGGTAAACTGAATGTCAGTGTTTGAATGCAGGGAGAATACTTTTGCACACAGATATTGACTGTTGTTACTGTTACACTGTTATTGTGCTAGGAGAAATCATCTCTCACCTGTAATACTGATTGCAACCAATTAAATGTAACTCCTCTGCAATTCAACATGGTTTTGCCCACTCTTGACTTAAGCTGGTAGATTGGAACAATTTATTGCANAGTGTATTTGCACCTTAAGGAAAGCAGGTGTGCCATACCTTAAAGACACATATTCATTCAAACCACAAGCTGAGAATGATGAACTGGCCACTGGAGTGACCAGTGATGTGTGGGCATGACCATACCTCCCAAGTGCTTTTGCGAGACTGTCCCGTTGTCCTGCCTGCCTTGCATAGCACATATGATCAATCAATGAATNTGGAACACTAACAAGTTACTGCTGATTATTGCTTTAATAGAACTTAAACATAACTTTAATAGCAGTTTTATTTGCTTTATGTAGAAAATAACAATACAGATTATAGAAGTGTAATTTGGACATTTACCTTACACTGGGTTTAGAGTTATAAGCATTAATTACATACAAGTGCTAAGCCTTTTTTGATGAGTGCAGATTACAAGTCACCTTACAAGTACTGCCACTTCAAGGAGAGCATCAAGCTTAGATATTCTTCCCGTATTGGACAGGCTTAGTGATTTTCTGCATCTAGTAATATTTTGGATTTTCTAAAGACTGTAATTTCTGAAAATGGTTTTGAACATTGTGTTCCTACTTTTTACAGTACTGAATAGAGCTTTGGGATAAGTAATATGTTGCTTGGGGACTCATTTTATGCTTAAAGTTACATTTAAGTACAGAAAGAAATAAAATATCTCTCCAGGCTTTAAATTGATGGTTATTAAGCTATCTTGATGTAAAAAAAGANTTTTTTACTCAGAGTACATCTTCAGTTTGCAGGCTGCAATATGTCACAAGGTTACTCCCACTGCATAATATCAGACGTGTGTGGACTACAAGCGCTGATAACATTTTAGTAGAGAACAACTCTGAAGGTTATTATTATTATTGTTTTTTTTATTTCAAATGTACCCTTACAAGCGTTAGCATTATATGATTGTGTATTTTGTAGTTTTAAGTATCCCACCAGCTATGAAGTTCTAAAGTTACGCTTAGTATTGCTTTACCAACCACTTNTACTGTCCTTTTTTCACTTGACATAATGGTCAGAACAGCATTGTGCTTGCTAGTCGCTGCATGCAGAGTGGAAGAGAAAAATGCATTCATTATTTATATTTATATTACTATTTTAGCTACAGGCTGCTCCTGTTACTTTTTACATTACTGTATAGATTAAAAGACAAAACAAACAAACAAAAAAATGAACAAAAGTGTTGTATACTAAANAGCTTCAAAATACATTGATGCATAGACCACAGGTAATGTTTATACTAATGCTCTATTAGCTGCTTCAGGCAGATACTGACACTTTGTACAGTATATACTCGAGTATAAGCCAACCCGAATATAAGCCGAAGCGCCTAATATCGCCTAAAAAACAGAGATAACTTATTAACATTATACAGGACAATGACTGGAGTATAAGCCGAGGGGGGCACTTACAGCACAAAAAATGTGCTGAAAAACTAGGCTTATATATGCAGTATATTCATTTAGCTGCAGAATGTTGCCTATAGCAACCAATGAGATTCAAGCTCACATTCTCTAGTAATCTAAAATTAAGACATGGGCCTAAATTTATTAAACTGCGAGACTGGAAAAGTTTTGAAAATGAAACTCCAGTGTCCAGTTTCTAGTCTCACAGTTTAATAAATTTAGGCCCATGTCTTAATTTTAGATTAACTGTGGGTAGCTCAGAATTTAGAGTTATTTGAAGCAGATGGTCAGATATCTTAGAAATTTACAGTCAGTGGCAAACAATCCGCAGAATAAAACTTTAATAAACACTGATGTCTGGAAACTATTGAATATTTGTATACAGAAATAATGTGGTCTCGATGGCACTCATCATCATTGCTGCAAGACGCTGTTGCATGGGTAATGAAAGTCAATGAGGAAGGTGAAAGTAACAGCACAGAAGACTACTTTACTAAATACAAGATTGCAGAACATCATTCTCCAAAGTATCAGTACCTCATTTCTTCTTTTTTTATTACATCTTTTCTGTGCAAATGGAAAATATATTCAGGGACATTTATGTAAATCTACAAACCTACAACTGAGTAGAAATAGTGGTATCCACATCAATGAATTAGGTATAATAATATAACATAATGTAGTGTCGTTCGGAAAGGTTTTTTATTATTTGGTTTAAATATTAAGTCTTGATGATGAGTTCATATAATAAGCTATTTTAGTAAAGACCATCTAGCATAATTGTCAATACTTACCACCAACATGTAACTTTTCCTGTCATATCTTCTTATATAATGACAGCATGAAAACAACAGTGAATCTGGAAATTCAAAATGAAACACCATGCGAGTTTCTAATGAAAGCTATCATTTTTACTTTATTGCAAAGGAGTATTAAATAGATGTATTCTATTTCTGTTACCAGCTATGTTCAGGCCTCGTTCCTGGAACCTTCTCCCTTCTCTTGATCATAATTATAGTATGTATATCAGAGCCTCAGATATTTTACAAGCGTTACAAATCCTGCATTCAATCACCAGATGCTCTTATATATTTAGGAGACAAAGGGGAGTCGGTCATGACCGGTACATTTCTCTTTGTAATGATACAATCAATAATTTATGTGCTTTAATACTGAGGATAAGTACATCAGTTTGTAATGCATTGCAGTTTCGTTAGCTAGCATTGTAAACATTAATATGGATGGAGAAAGTGGGTGAATGACACACATCTCTAAATTAAGTACAGCAGAGCAAATTAGGAACTCTTGTATGTTCTCGCTATGAATACTCCACTGTAGATGGCAATAAGGGGAAATAATAGGAAAAGGAAATGGAAATGGAGTAGCTCACCCAGAGGTAGGCAGATACCCTAGGAAAGACAGGTAGGAATGTCCACCAAGTCATGGGGGTGTATTTACTAAGTGGTGAGATTGTAGTGAGATCGAAAAGTAGGGATGATTTGAGTTCACATTCTCCAGTTTGTAAAATGAAACTGAGAGCTTGAAGATGATTGGTTGCTATGGGCAACATCCCCAGCTGCTGCTACTGGTGGGGACATGCTGGAGCTGCAGAACATCCAGTAGGTTGTGGCCGCCGGTTGTGCATCTCTATGCTTGCAGGGGTTAGTCACTACCAACATCAGACTAGAAAAATACAACCGGGGTGAAAGAATGCAGAGACCCGGAAAAACAATGCAGACAACCTGGGGAAGACACTCACATGAGCACTCACCCTACAGCACAGCAAACTAGGAGGCAGGGAAATGGATGGGAAGCACCTGGAACAAGAGGGTTGAGAAGGAATGAACACTCAGAAATCACAGTAGAAATAAAGAGGAAGAGACAAGAGAAAAAGCAGGAGCTGCCAACAACACTATAATCAGCAAGTATAGCGCGCCCTTTCTGGTCTATTTACAGAGGGGCTGGCCAATCAGCTTCCTGTCATAGCAACCGCCGGGACCAATAAGTGTTTGTGCCGAGAGGGCGACATTTCTAGCACACAGATCATTGTTTAGTGCGCTGGGAATTCCCCCTAAAAACATTTGGAGCGAGCATTTGCGCTTCCAGATAATTTGGCTGACTTCCATANTATGGGGTATATTTACTAAGCAGGGAATTGAAAAGTGGGGAAGTTGCCCAATCAGAACCAATCAGATTCNAGTTTACATTCTCCAGCATGTAAAATGAAACTGAGAGCTCGAATCTGATTGGTTGCTATGGGCAACTTCCCCACTTTTCAATTCCCCAGCAAATTCCCTGCTTAGTAAATATACCCCTAGGTGTTCATGCAGGAGTCTGGATTTTAAAGAATTGAATCGGGAACCAAAAAAAAAAAAAAAAGGGAATCCCACCTCTGCGCTCAACAGCCACTCACCGAACAAAATATAAGAGTTGTTAAATAATATTGATTATAAGGNCAAGAAGCTGCTGTACTGATGAGCGTTAGGTAGGCTCCCCAACACTACAAATGAAAAAGAGAATATAAGTACAGCGCTAAATGTCCTTAAATTAATAAAAAGAGAAGCAAAAAAGCTAAATATGGCCGATACATAAATGATACACAAGTGGTAAATAAAAAATTAGAAACCTTTACTAAAAAATCAATAAATTAATAAATATAATATAATACAATAAAAGGTGCACAGGCTGCAAAAAAATATATATGGAAAGATCCTGCAGTCTAACCAGCATTAGAACATGGGCTATCGATCCACTTGTATATTCATATAGAGATATTATAAGGAACACATGGAATGGTACTTATCCCACGTTGTTGCTCTGGAGCACATGATAGTTTACCAAGACTTTCCGGAGTGGAGAAAGGGTAAAGTCCCGCTAGATGTAATATCCGTCCAAGGGGGAAAAGTTCGGGCAGCGACCGGTACACCTCGGTGTGCCGTGCTGTCCACGAGTGGTCCTCCTCAGATGTTGTTGGACACAGTCTTTTACACTTCTGGCCGATGGTAAAACGATTTTAGTTAGCGAGCCCAAACTTTTCCTCCTTGGACGGATATTACATCTAGCGGGACTTTACCCTTTCTCCACTCCGGTACGTCTCGGTAAACTATCATCTGCTCCGGAGCAACAACGTGGTATAAGGACATTTAGTGGTGTACTTATATTCTCTTTTTCATTAGGAGTCTGGTAAACAGAAATAAAGTTACAGAAAAAATTATGCCCCTTATTTAAGTAAGTCCTGCACATTGTCAGGATTTAGTATGACTTTTCTTTAATCCACTTAAAGGTAAATTTGCTAAAACCACCCCTTATATGAGACTTTTTGGATAAACCACCAAATATACCATAGTTACAGATTTTTACTATGAACAATTTCTGGGGGTTTTATAAAATCAGCTGCCATTTATTTAAAAGATAAACAAAACACCTATAAAAATAAATAAAAATGACTGGAGAACCACAAGTGCCAGCTAAAGCCATCCCTTACTGCTCCTGCTACATACTTAGCAGACTTTACCACTGATGTTTTTTGGCACTTTGGCACCTAAATTCATTAAGCTGGGAATTTGCTGGGAATTGAAAAGTGGGGATGTTGCCCATAGCAACCAATCAGATTCGAGCTCACATTTTCCAGTGTGTAAAATGAAACTGAGCAAATTCCCAGCTTAGTGAATTTAGGACGGGGTCTTAATGTATTAATGTAATGTAGGAAACAGTTGTTTGGCATATTGAGGGCATTCGTGTGTAGTATAGTATTTTTTTACAGTATTATTAGGGCACTTATTTTAAACATAAGTAATATTACAGTATAAAGATAGAGAAGGGCTGATCTAGACCAATGGTAAAAGGGGACACATAGCACCTTAAAACATGCTGCAATATTAATGTTACAAAATGTTGAACTTAATTTGCCTTTGCCCTATATAATTGTAGTATTCATATCTTTGACTGGAATTAAATCCATGGCCTCCATGCTTTTAGGTAGCTAACCATTACACGACCCACCTACAATTTGTTTTCAACATAACGCAGGTTTCCACATAAGAAAATAGCTCAGTTTAAAATCAAATGAAATTTTTTGGATATTATAATTCATAGCATGTCCCTCCGGCAACAATCCAGAGAATGTATTAAGTAAAATGTCTAGAATAAAAATTTAGTCATGTTGACATTTGTGGTTGTTTTTTTTGCTTCTATGTTGAAAGATGCAAACATCAACTTTGTATCGAACTCCATCCATTGTCTTCGTGATATGCCTTTTCATCGCACTTGACAATTAAAAGCCCCCAGCTACGTCTGTGCATGAACTGTAGATGGCTGCAAAAGGCAGTAATGATCATCTCAGGTTAACATTTTCCACAATCAGCTCTGATCCATGACTACAAGAGTGTACAATAAAATAGATTCATTTCTCTGCTTGCAAAACCACCTTAAAGGAAACATTGAAAAACATTTATTTTTAACCTACTACTTTGTACCTCAGAATGTTTCAGCAAGAACTATATTCCAAATGTTTAGTTTAGCTCCTTGAAATGACTTATACAGAAGCTCATAGAGAAGTCTGTCAGCAGAGTGTTGTAAATCTTTTAGGGCCAGATTCAGCTTTTCACTCTCATGACTTCTCTCATGGGCAAAACCATGTTGCAGGGGAGGTAAATTTAATTAGTTGCAATCAGCATAACAGGTGACAGCTGATGTTTCCAGCCCAAGTGTAATAACAGTGTAACAGTAACGCTGGTCAGTATCTGTGTGCAGATTGCAAAAATAAAGTATTCTCCCTGCATGCAAACACTAACATTCATTTTACCTCCCCTGCATTTCAACATGGTTTTACCCATGAGAGTGTAAGTCATGAGTGTAAGTCATGAGAGTGAAAAGCTGAATCCAGCCCTTAGTGTGGATCTTCAAAATTGTCTAATTCGCTCTCTCTCCTCTCTCACCATCTCCTCTATCTCTCTGTACTTAAGACTCTATTTACTATACAAGTACTCCTGAGGTCGATATTTATTTTAGCCATGCTCATTTCTCTTTGCTGCGAGTCGCCTATTTTGATTTACTAAAACTTACCCATCCTGCGAGGTACCATGATGTTTTGTGAGGTCATCGTAGAATTCTTCAGGGAGCTCTACAGAATATGTGCTGTCACTCAATTCTGGGAATTGAGTTCAGCTTCCTGCAAATTATCAGAGATCGAAGTAGGCATTCTGGAACTTACAATGCTTAATCCCAGACTGAAAATTACTGAGCATATGCCAGGACTAGTTCTTCAGTTACCAATCACCACACTGATTAGGTAAGTTTAACTTCTTTATTATTATTATTAGTAATAGTANTTTTTTTTTTACTACGTAGAAGTTTTCTACGTAGTCTATCAACAAATACCATTACCATCAAATTGAGGGTTTGCTTGTGCTACGTATATAAAGTGTAAGTGTACTGCCATACTGCATTCAGATCCATGCTTGACCGGCCTACATTTTTATTTCAAACAAGTCGACAAATGTGTACGTATGTATCCCCTGTATAAGGGGAGTAGTTGGAGCTATGATTGGGAGTGGGAGAATTCTAAAATGTGGGAAAGGTATAATCAAATTAATAATTCTTTGGTCGTCAATGATGTCTAACAAAGCACAGGCACCCCTCAGTACTGGTTCCATGTGTATCCCCTTTCTAATATTATTGCTGACAGCAGAGCAGAATTGTTGATAATTTACACTGCAGCTGACAAGTCTCACATACGTCTTGCGTAGTACAATACTTGTGGTATTTCAGTCACATTGAAGCTGTTTGTATAACTGTATTTATCTGGACATGTTAAAAAATGATTTAAACAGTTAAAATGTAAATGTTGCGGCAGCTGAGCTCCTATTACTCTTCCCAAATTATTTTGGTGGTGATTTAAATCTTACTTATTATATATGTCTAATATAGTCCAGTAATATCAAATGAAGCTGCTATTTCAAGCTAAGTTTAAGTTTGTGATGCAGGACAACAGTTCAGTGCACTTTATTTGAGCTTGCATGTTATGCTCCTATTCCATACTCAGACTCCCTCTCATATGAGTTATGAGAAAATGACAGGAAACTGAACAAAGTATTAACAGGTTTCCTCCAGCGCCTTTCCCAAGTGNCAATTTTTTTTGTGGCTGTGTCCATAAGCACAGACTCCTTTTCAATTTATCGAGGATCTCAATCACTATTTCAAAGCACATACCCGACCAGGAGTCCTATCTTCTTGTTAATGTGAAATGACGGGAGTCAGATTNGGAAGAATGCATTAGAGATTACATAAACTAGAATCCGAGCCCATTCTTTTTCCATGTCACGGATAACTATTTTCAGACATAAGATATTGCACAGATTTTCTTTATGAGATTCTTTATATCTTGCCTGCATCTTTACATCTATTGCAGATTAGGAATCTGAGGCTATCGTACATCAAGAGAAGGTTTGTGTCACTTTATAAATGAATACCCTGAAGTTTAATGTTTTTATTGTAGATGAGTATACTTTTGTTAGGAGAGTTTTCTTTATTATTTTTATTTTATTTTACAAGGGTAATAGTAGCATCATTAAACATTTTACTTTATAATATTCAGTTTAGACGTTTCTATTGCTGGCAGGTGAGGAAGGGAGATTATATACTATAGAATCAATTCTAATATATATATATATATATATATATATATAATTTTTTTATATTCTCCCTGTGGAAAATCGGCTCTTTTGCTTAATTACTGTTTCTCAGTCATCTCCTTAACCCTTCTTCTACCTTTTAACTGCCCCACAGCATTTAATCCTGTCAAGCTTGAGTGCTATTTCTATATTATATTAATAGAGGTTCACATTGGCCACTTCTACTGACAATATGCTGTGATAGTGGGATTACTGTGGTGTTGAATATGGCTAAGTAGCGGGTCACATGATAACTAGTGTTTTCCCAACATTGGTGCTAATGTTTATTTTCTACCTTGTGTGTAACTTTGAAAGATCAATATGCAATCTATCTATATACAGTACTGTCCGACTAACTGGTCTTGCACAAAAAAAATNATTTGCATATGCATCCCTATATATTTAGTAGGGTTGTGCACTGGCTACTTTTTCAGGTTTTGGATCTGGATCTCCCTTTGTGTTTT